>SJYC01085931.1:0-26869 GCA_006408675.1 Madoqua kirkii | reverse complement strand
TTTTTTTTTTTTTTTTTTTTTTTGAACACCTGCTATGTGCCAGCCATTATAAAAAGTCTTTGGGACACAGTCATGAAAGGGAATGGTCCACTAAACCACACTGTTGCAGCCAAGGGGAGTGAATAACATTGACTGAATATAAATTGTGTGCTGGAATTTTATGTACAGTAATAAAATCTTTACAAACAACCAACCATATAATTGGGAAAGCGGTAAGTCAAGGCTGTATATTGGCATCCTGAATATTTAACTTATATGCAGAGTACATCATGAGAAATGCCAGGCTGGATGAAGCACAGGCTGGAATCAAGATTGCCAGGAGAGATATCAGTAACCTCAGATATGCAGATGACACCACCCTTATGGCAGAAAGTGAAGAGGAACTAAAGAGCCTCTGGATGAAAGTGAAAGAGGAGAGTTAAAAAGCTGGCTTAAAACTCAGCATTCAAAAAATGAAGATCATGTCATCTAGTCCCATCACTTCATGGCTAATAGATGGGGAAACAATGGAAACAGTGACAGACTTTATTTTCTGGGGCTCCAAAATCACTACAGATGGTGACTGCAGCTATGATATTACAAGATTCTTGCTCCTGGGAAGAAAAGCTATGACCAACCTAGACAGCATGTTAAAAAGCAGAGACATTACTTTGAAAGGTCCATAGTAAAGCTATGGTTTTTCCAGTAGTTGTGTATGGATGTGATAGTTGGACCATAAAGAAAACTGAGCTCAAAAGAATTGATGCTTTTGAAATGTGGTATTGGAGAAGACTTTTGAGAGTCTCTTGGACTGCAAGGAGATCCAACCAGTACATCCTAAAGGAAATCAGTTCTGAATATTCATTAGAAGGACTGTGGCTGAAGCTGCAGCTGCAATACTTTGGCCACTTGATGCGAAGACTTGACTCACTGGAAAAGACCCTGATGCTTGGAAAGATTGAAGGCAGGAGGAGAAGGGGAAGACAGAGGATCAGATGGTTGGATGGCATCACATTACTAATACTACTTGACAAATAAGATATTGAGGCTTAGAGAATGCCCATAGTGAGTAAGAGTCCAGAATCTAGATTCAAACCTGCTTTACCATCTTTCATGTCATCTTTACGTAGATAATTTAACCTCTTTGGGTCATTAGGAAACTCTTTGAAGGCTGGAGTCACCGGGTGTATTTTTGTTTATTATGAAATTTGCTACATAGAGGAATAACAGCAGCAACACTAACACATCTTCAGACAAACATTCATACAATATCATCAAGAGCTCTGAAAGGGCTGAGATTTCATCCCACTTACAGCCAGCAAGTCAGCTTGCTACTGTTTCATGGATGTTGGTAGAGGATACTAGACTCCTGGGTCAGAGACCAAGGACAATTTATTACAGTAAATCCTCTGCACATAAATGAGTTCTGTTCTGAGAGTGTGTTCATAAGTCCAAGTTGTCCGTAAGTCCAACAAAGTTAGCTTAGGTACCCAACTAACACAATCAGCTATATAGTACTGTACTGTAGTAGGTTTATACTACTTTCACACAAATAATATTTTAAAAAGTAAACATTTTTAATCTTATAGCACAGTACCTTGAAAAGTACAGTAGTATAGTACAACCACTGGCATCCAGGAGCTGGTAGTGAGTGAACAGGTGAGAAGAGTTACTGACCGGAGAAGGGATAAGAGGTGGGAGATGGTAGAGCTGAAGGATCAACAGCAATGGGAGACAGAGGGCAAGCTGAAATCTCACTCACAACTGATGTTGATGGCATAAGTTCTGGTTTCTTACTGGATTCAATTCTATCTATCCTGTTTTTTAAAGAAAGAAAATCCAGTATGTCTGAGTAGCAGCTCTTTTCTTCTCATCATAGAAGACCCGGCAGCGCTGGATCGCACTCTGTGCGGCTGCTGCAACCTTCACGTACGGTTCTGCGTTTGGGCCCTGTGCCTCAAAAATCTAACAGTGCCTCCTCAAGTCAAGAAAATCCCTTTGCCATTTCTTACATCGTGAATCTCTTTGGTCCTTCAGTTACTTCTTCTTCCTCTTCTCTCTCTTCGTCCTTCCTCGAGGCCTTCAATTTTATCAGATCTTCATTAGTAAATGGCATCATTCACATCTTTGAAAGTCCACAACTTGAAGGTTCTTATGTAGGGGACTTACTGTACTCACAAGCAGTAGCCAGTCTCAGCACTCTCTGCACTGATTCCAATAGTGTGATACTAAGACGGCCTGATGACACTTGTCCCTGCACGGCTTTCATTAAAGAAGTTCCTTAGAGAACCAGATCTTTATAGAGTAAGCTTGGCTGCCTCAGCTCCAAAGGAGGATGTTCTTTATTATACTGGACAGTAAGCATGGCTGCTCTTTGCCCCAGAGAGAGACATCATCTCAGTCTTCTGAGGCTGCTTATACACAATGTGCATACTTGTGTGTGCATGCTCAGGGATGTAGGATACTTTGCAATTTTGTGGACTGTAGCCCACTAGGCTCCTCTGTCCATGAGATTTCCCAGGCAAGGATACTGGAGTGGGTTGCCATGTCCTTTTCCAGGGAATCATCCTGACCCAGGGATCGAACCCATGTCTTGTGCATTTCAGGCAGATTCTTCACCTGCTGAGCCATCAGGGAATTCTCTTTATATATAAACACTCTCACAAAAATAGTTTGCAACAAAGGGTAGTTAGTGCCATGCTTGCAAGATGGCAGTAATGCAAGAAACCTCCAGAGAACTATCTGCCTACGAGGATATGACTTCTTATGTGTCAGGATCTTTAAGCTATTTATGTATGCGTTTATTTATTTGGTTGTACTGGGTCTTAGTTGCACCAGGCAGGACCTTATTCAGTTTGCGACATGCAAACTCAGTTGTGGCATGTGGGATCTAGTTCCCTGACCAGGGATTGAACCCAGAACTTCTGCGTTGGGAGTACAGAGTCTTAGCCACAGGACCACCAGAGAAGTCCCCTGAGCACTTTCATATTCATCATTTTCTTTAATCTTCACAGTCCTATAAGATAGGTACTATTTGCATCTCCATTTTTCAGGAGACCCGAGACACAGAGAGGCTGACCTGTTTGAGGCAACATAGTTCATAGTGGGAGTGCTGATACTGGAATCTGGGCTCCTCCAGAGTCCGGGGGTAACGGCTTCACTATTTTAACATTTGCTGGTATCGGCCAACCCACTCTGGATGCTCTCCTTTTCTCCATAGCTTCTCAGCACATGAGTACTCAAACCTGAGTGTATATCAGCGTCACCTGGAGGGTTTGTCACATCAGTGTCTGTCCTAGAACTTGAGAACATGCATTTCTCGACCTGCCAGGGACTGCTGGCCCAGGAGCTCACCCCAGGAACCCCCGGGATGCTGTCTAGTTTGTTTATGATCTGTGTTCCCCACACGAGCCCTATGATTTTCAGGACTTGTCTGTTTTGCTCACTGCTGTATCCTTAGTGCTTCCACTTGGACCTGGCACGTGACAAGCTCTCAATACATATTTACTGAAAGAATCAGGGAAGAACCTACGGAGAAGTCTGTTTCTTCTGGATTCTGTCATTTGCACGTTTGGAAAACACCCTACTGCTTCCTGGAGCAGTCAGTCCTTCCCGCCACAAGACTGGAGGCAAAGAAACCAAGACCGAGATCCTGAAGAGGGCGGTACGCTCCTGATCCACTGACGTCACTTACAAAGCTTTTGACCTCGAGAGTTGTTGGAGCCAGCTCTAGTAATATATGAATTTCATAAAAACTGCCTTCCAAGCTGCAGAGAAACATCTGAAGATTTTAATTAAACCCTCCGCCATGGGGAATGGAACTTTTATGCACACGGACTTTAGATTTTCTTCTCTTTTCCTTTTGAGCACTGCTGGCAAGGAAGCGAGCGAGGATTCCAATTGAGTTCTTTGACACGGAACCTTTCTTTTTCTGGCCTTTTTTCTTTTTCCTTTAATGAAAGTGGCTTATGAGTAGAGCCAGCCTGTTTGGGGACGTGAGCATTTATATTAATGGAATTAGACTCAGTATTGATACTGAGGTATCCCTCGCTCCCTACGGTTTGTGATAAGTGAAAGAAAAGTGAAAGTGAAAGTCGCTCAGTGGTGTTCAACTCTTTGCGACCCCATGAACTGTAGTCCATGGAACTCTCCAGGCCAGAATAATTTCACAGTCCTATAAGATAGGTACTATTTGCATCTCCATTTTTCAGGAGACCCGAGACACAGAGAGGCTGACCTGTTTGAGGCAACATAGTTCATAGTGGGAGTGCTGATACTGGAATCTGGGCTCCTCCAGAGTCCGGGGGTAACGGCTTCACTATTTTAACATTTGCTGGTATCGGCCACACCCACTCTGGATGCTCTCCTTTTCTCCATAGCTTCTCAGCACATGAGTACTCAAACCTGAGTGTATATCAGCGTCACCTGGAGGGTTTGTCACATCAGTGTCTGTCCTAGAACTTGAGAACATGCATTTCTCGACCTGCCAGGGACTGCTGGCCCAGGAGCTCACCCCAGGAACCCCCGGGATGCTGTCTAGTTTGTTTATGATCTGTGTTCCCCACACGAGCCCTATGATTTTCAGGACTTGTCTGTTTTGCTCACTGCTGTATCCTTAGTGCTTCCACTTGGACCTGGCACGTGACAAGCTCTCAATACATATTTACTGAAAGAATCAGGGAAGAACCTACGGAGAAGTCTGTTTCTTCTGGATTCTGTCATTTGCACGTTTGGAAAACACCCTACTGCTTCCTGGAGCAGTCAGTCCTTCCCGCCACAAGACTGGAGGCAAAGAAACCAAGACCGAGATCCTGAAGAGGGCGGTACGCTCCTGATCCACTGACGTCACTTACAAAGCTTTTGACCTCGAGAGTTGTTGGAGCCAGCTCTAGTAATATATGAATTTCATAAAAACTGCCTTCCAAGCTGCAGAGAAACATCTGAAGATTTTAATTAAACCCTCCGCCATGGGGAATGGAACTTTTATGCACACGGACTTTAGATTTTCTTCTCTTTTCCTTTTGAGCACTGCTGGCAAGGAAGCGAGCGAGGATTCCAATTGAGTTCTTTGACACGGAACCTTTCTTTTTCTGGCCTTTTTTCTTTTTCCTTTAATGAAAGTGGCTTATGAGTAGAGCCAGCCTGTTTGGGGACGTGAGCATTTATATTAATGGAATTAGACTCAGTATTGATACTGAGGTATCCCTCGCTCCCTACGGTTTGTGATAAGTGAAAGAAAAGTGAAAGTGAAAGTCGCTCAGTGGTGTTCAACTCTTTGCGACCCCATGAACTGTAGTCCATGGAACTCTCCAGGCCAGAATAATGGAGTAGGTAGCCTTTCCCTTCTCCAGAGGATCTTCCCAACCCAGGGATCGAACTCAAGGTCTCCCGCATTGCAGGAAAATTCTTTACCAGTTGAGCCACAAGGGAAGCTCCATCTTGCGATAAGATGTGCCAAGTTTCATTGGCTTGATTTCATCTCTTCCATCCCAGCTTCCTACATGGGGAAGTTTACATTTCTAACAAGTGATTCTTCTGCTTGCTGGTAGTTCATGGATCATACTTTAAGAATCATTGGAAGAAGGAGAAAAAGCAAAGGCCTGGCCAGGGCCCTAACTCCAGCTCTTGAATGCTATAGAGAGGATCTGCTTGCTTTAGAGTTCTCTCCTATATCTCCCAGCATCTCTGTTTCCTCCTCTAAAAAAATATATAACATGTATCCACTTCTTTAGAGAGATGTTTCCAAGAATATAATGAAAGTATCATGAAAAGCATTTTAACTTTTCAACTTGCTAGACTTTTATATGATGCATGTAAAATTAAGGTGTCTCTTTAAGGCAGGAGCATATACAATACAGTAAGTCCCCTACATATGAACCTTCAAGGTGAGAACTTTAAAAGATGCAAACGTGCATTTCATCAACATCAGGCGTGAGTAAAACTGCAGCTTGCCCTCCGTCTCCTACTGCTAATGATCCTTCAGCTCTAGGAATGAATTCGTTTGTATGTAGGGGACAAACTGTAATGATTCTCAACATGTTTAAAACTTTTTTTCAGTACAATAGTAACAATAGTCCCAAGGCTTATATTCTCAATCAGCCATGATTATTTAATAAGGACATCAAGACTTCAAATGGTTTGACTGGAAGGACCAGGTATGCATACAATCACTCATCTAACCATCCATCCATCCACCATCCTTCAGTTCAGTTCAGTAGCTCAGTCGTGTCCGACTCTTTGCGACCCCATGAATCGCAGCACTCCAGGCCTCCCTGTCCATCACCAACTCCCAGAGTTCACTCAGATTCACATTCATCGAGTCGGTGATGCCATCCAGCCATCTCATCCTCTGTCATTCCCTTCTCCTGCCCCCAATCCCTCCCAGCATCAGAGTCTTTTCCAGTGAGTCAACTCTTTGCAAGAGGTGGCCAAAGTACTGGAGTTTCAGCTTTAGCATCATTCCTTCCAAAGAAATCCCAAGGCTGATCTCCTTCAGAATGAACTGGTTGGATCTCCGTGCAGTCCAAGGGACTCTCAAGAGTCTTCTCCAACACCACAGTTCAAAAGCATCAATTCTTCAGTGCTCAGCCTTCTTCACAGTCCAACTCTCACATCCATACATGACCACAGGAAAAACCATAGCCTTGACTAGACGGACCTTATTCGGCAAAGTAATGTCTCTGCTTTTGAATATGCTATCTAGGTTGGTCATAACTTTTCTTCCAAGGAGTAAGCGTCTTTTAATTTCATGGCTGCAATCACCATTTACAGTGATTTTGGAGCCCCCCCAAAACAAAGTCAGCCACTGTTTCCACTGTTTCCCCATCTATTTCCCATGAAGTGATGGGACCAGATGCCATGATCTTAGTTTTCTGAATGTTGAGCTTTAAGCCAACTTTTTCACTCTCCTCTTTCACTTTCATCAAGAGGCTTTTTAATTCCTCTTCACTTTCTGCCATAAGGATGGTGTCGTCTGCATATCTGAGGTCATTGCTATTTTTCCCACATAAACTATTGGCCTGTAATTCTGTGCCAGTCTAGCTGCATTAGAAACCACAGAGACCTTTAAAATCAAACAAAACGGTTCCAAGCCACATGCTCAGAGATTCAGTAGGTCTGGGTTGGACTCAGAAATCATCACTATAAGGGTACAGAGGACATGATCTCCATGCCCTGGAAAGTAATACCAAGGAAAACTCAGGAGTAGAGGATGGGAATGGGTGGGATTGGAGCGGGGGTGTGGTTCAGCGAAAATCTAAAGGGAGAAATCACAGAGGCCCTTCCCAGACAGATTTTCCCCAGAGCAAGAGAAGTGTTATATACTCTAAAATGTTACTATTCTAGATGTTGTACAGTTAGGTTTGCATTTCCCAGAGTATTATGAGTAAACATGTGGATTGTTAATAAGTGGTGAGTGGGAAAAAAAAAAAAAAAAGATCACATTGTTCAACAAATTTGAGAAGTACTGTGATAAATACCAGCAGAGGGTTACTGACTTCTCAGAGGCCTTGAGGTGCTGATAAAGTCACAGCTGTCAAGGTCACAGTGGCAATAACATGCAATGGTTTCCAAATGCATTTGACCACAGAAACCTGTTTTTCTTAATGGCCCAAGGTTTCACTGAACTTACTCTGGGAGCTCTCCTCTCTGTAACTATATGTACATATCAAAATATGTACACACATTTATCTACCTATTTAAGTGCATATTTTAAGTCATTTCAGTTGTGTCCGACTCTGTGATCCTATGGACTGTAGCCTGCCAGACTCCTCTGTCCATGGGGATTCTCCAGACAAGAATCCTGGAGTGGGTTGCCATGCCCCTCTCCAGGGAATCTTCCTGACCCAGGGATCAAACACCTGTCTCTTGTCTTCTGCATTAGCAGGGAGCTTCTTTACAAGTGCCATCTGGGAAGCTGGAAAAAGGATAGAAATTGAAATGATCTGCAACTATAAGATATATGCCTATTTAAGCAAATATCTTCTAGTAGTAGATGGTTTCAAATTTTATCCAGTGTCCAAACCCTTGTACAGCACCTGCTGTACTCACAGTTGCTCATGGGTGTGCTTGCAAGGGCTAATTAGTTTTTCTTTTTTAGCTTTTTGCTGTGCCACAAGGCATATGGGATCTTAGTTCCCTGACCAGTACCCTCTGCACCAGCAGCAGAGTATTAACCACTAGACTGCCAGGGAAGTCCCCGATCATGAGTTTTTAAAACCTTTAAGCAGCTCAATTTTCATACACCTCAGGGACAGTTATTAAGGGGTTTCATTTACTGGAGTCAATAATCACTTCTGATTTCGAATCCAGCAGGCTTCTACCCTCCACTACCAGGCATCTCTTTCTCACGTAATCAAGATGCCAGACAAGTGAAAGGGAAAGTCGCTCAGTCACGTTCAACTCTTTGTGACTCCATGGACTATACAGTCCATGGAATTTTCTGGCCAGAATACTGGAGTGGGTAGCCTATCCCTTCTCCAGCAGATCCTTCTGACCCAGGAATTGAATCAGGGTCTCCTGCATTGCAGGTGGATTCTTTACCAACTGAGCTATCAGGGAAACCCTATCAGATAAGGGGCAGATTCTTTAAACCCTTCTGACTTCAAGCCACCAGCCCACGCTGCTGGTTCAAATAACCTCCCCTGGGGAGAGCTGAGCCCACCGCCACGATCAGGACTGACCTGGGTCCACACACACATCCACCTCACTTTACTGTGTGTGTTGGTGTGTATGGGGCTGGCAGGGTTTATCCATACCCCAGCTGGGGCTACAGCCAGCAGCAGCGCCAGGCTGCCCCTCTTTGACAGAAGTGCCCTCCACCAAGGGAGGCCCCCTTGCCCAGGGAAGTGGTGTGCCAGGAAAGACTCACAGCCCCCGGCTGACTGGGCTGAGGGTGAGAGGAGCCAGCTCCTTTGAAGTCAGTGGTTCACAGAGCCATGGCCTGACCATCTCTTTTACTTCCTCATGGGCTGCACTCCCTTACATTTTTCCAGAAATGCACACATTTATAAATTGCTTTCAGAAGACATCTGGGACATTACTTTTAGGAAACCTGATCTGAGGCACCACCTATTGTGATGCAGATTTAAATCTTGGATTTGCCCAGATCATCAGGCTTTCTGAGGCCACTGTCGCCTTGCTCAGTGGCTCAGCGGTGTTGTGTTTGTTGACACTCCAACTTTTAAATAAGCCTCTACCTGTTTTCTCCAACACCCTTCTCTTCTGACCTTCCAGAAGGAAATTCCAGGGGTGTTCTGCTTGACACGGTGTGTCTAAGTATCATCTACATTACTAAATATGTTGTTGTTGTTCAGTTTCTAAGTCATGCCCAACTCTTTGCGACCCCATGAATTGCAGCACGCCAGGCTTCCCTGCCCTTCACCATCTCCTGGAATTTGCTCAAACTCATGTCCATTAAGTCAGTGATGCCATCCAACCATCTCATCCTGTTATCCCCTTCTCCTCCTGCCTTCAATCTTCCCCAGCATCAGGGTAATTATTAAATGTCTGATTTCACACAACTAAATTACTAAACTCTACCTATATTACCTGCTCTGGGCTACCTGCTTCACTCAACCCACATCACCATCCATGGGCACCCAACCCTCCGACGCCCCTGTGCAGTCAACAAATGTTGTCAAGTCTCCCCCCACCCCCAACTCCCAGTATTCACGCTCTCCCCACAATTCCCACAGCCTTAATGTAGGATCTCATCAGTGAAAGTCAGGGTGTCAGTCCCTGTGAGGTGAGTGCTAAGCTAATGAATGACTGTAGCCAAGCTGACCAGTGACGAGACTTCACATCCTGCAGAGAAAAGAAAGTGTGCCCGTGTAATTAAAAATTTTACATCTAGGTTACTTATTACATGTAGGTTATTTCTTGGGCTTCTCTTGTGGCTCAGCTGGTAAAGAATCCGCCTGCAACGCAGACCTGGGCTCAATCCCTGGGTTGGGAAGATCCCTTGGAAAAGGGAAAGGCTACCCACTCCAGTATTCTGGCCTGGAGAATTCCATGGACTGTATAGTCCATGGGGTCACAAAGAGTCAGACACAACCGAGTGACTTTCACTTTCACTTTTCTTCCAGGTTATTTCTTGGGTTTTCCAGGCAAGAATACTGGAGTGAGTAGCCATTTCCTCCAGGGGATCGTCCCGACCCAGGGATTGAACCCCATTTCCTGCCTATGTGTCCTGCAGTGGCAGGCGGACTCTTTACCACTTGAACCACTTGGGAAGCCCCTTTGTATTAACAGCCTACCTGAAAATCAAGTTGTCCAAAACATGCTTCCTAAACATTTCCCAGCAGACTGTGCACATTCGCTTTTGCATCGCCATGAGTTAGCTTAGTGTCTAACAGGGTAGGTGTTCAGTCAATGTCTTTCAGATAATAAGTAGGGAGGAATTTGAAGCAACCTAAGGCTTCATTGTTTCACTACTCCTTGTGACATCCATAATTATTTCTTCTAGTATCACTCACATTACAAATAAAAACTTTTTATTCTGGGCAGTTTTAATTGTATACTATCCATCAAAAAAATAAAACATTTATAGCTAAGGCCTATTCAGCCTGAAGATGAAGTGATATATTAACTTCTTGATAAAATGCCAGAACTTACAAATGAATATGAAACAGACATCAATAATTACAGCTTGTACCATAGCTGTTGGTTTCTAAACCTTTCAGTTCAATGAACAAGTAATAACTGGACAGACACACCTTTCAGAAATTAGAGGTGGGAAAAGATTACCTCATTCCATACCTGTCACAGAGCAGGCCCCCTGGAGCAATTCAGCAAGAGGCGGCCCATGGGCCCTGGGCAGGGGTATGGGCTGGGCCTTCTAGAATGATGCCAGAGAGGACAGAGGAAGGACCCTGGGGCAGGAGCAGCCAGGGGCCAAGGCTGTTCTTGGACACTATACTTTCCCTTCCCACCGGTCCCTTTTATTCTGTTTCCTTAAGAAACCTGGTCTGGACATAAAAGGTATGTACTTAACTTTTTTTTTTTTTTCTAAATTCCATCCTACTCAGAAAAGTCTTATGCTTTCTTACTTGAATGTAAAAAGGAATTACTAATGCTAATAAAAAGATGATTATCTCTCAGCTAATTCTTGATTTGAAAAGCACATCTAAACACCCAGCATACTGCATGGCATTTAATGGATAGTCCTATCAAAGGCCTGTGGATGTGTTCCAGGGATCAAGGTCACAAAAGCTAGAGTGGCCGGAAGATCTGATAGAACTGCTGGGTTTGAAGAAATTCTAGCAAAATGAACACACGTCTCTAGAACGCTCACGGATTGGAGGAAATGAAGAAACAATACACTTCACTGAGACCCAAGGGCACAGATGGTTTGACTCCCGAGTTTCTCCACAGCATCGTGATCTGCTACACGCTTCCATGTTCTTAACTAGAGTTGAGAATCCTTTCCCCAGTCGGTCTTTGTGCTAATCTGATTACAGCTACAACACTGAATGAGTGTATGCGTGCATATGTCTTTTACAGTGAGTAATATGGAGGGAGGACGAAATAACAAAGCCTAAAGAATGCAGCTCTATTCATGTGAAAATCTACAGAGCACCCCCCCAACCTCAAAAATGGAAAAACAGGTCTCACTGTCTCAGAATGCTATCAAGGTCAAGAATAAACACACAGATCAATAAACTAATCTTTTGACAGTTCCTGGAATTTACTCTATAAACATTCCATTTCTTAGCAGTTTAAAAACCTGCAAATCTAGAAAGACGCTATTTCATAATAAAAATTAATTCCTTGAACTGCACTGTCCGGGCTTTGAGCCTTTTCAAAGTTTTTTTTTTTTTTTTTGATCTATTATCATGATGGAAGGCATTGATGCCACAAATACTAATCTACATTTGGTCTTGGAAAAAGATTTTCATGCACATATTTTGTCCAAATATTACTATTTGTTTCATGGAAGTCAAGGCAAAGACTTTAGAGTGTAAATTTTAAGCCAATGAATAAACAGTTGGCTTCAAAAAACATTAAATTGACATGCGGAGCATTTGCTGCTCTGCTAGATACTAAAAATAAAGCAGCTTCTGCCAACATGGAAAAACTTGAATTATTTCAGTTGGTTCTGAAGTTAACCAGGTGTCACTAGTTTTCCAAAATGGGGGCCTGACTTAAGGTTGTTGTTCCCTCAAGACCTTACCTCTGAAGTAAGATGCCAACTGTCAGCAATTGTTTTAAGGATCAACCTGATAGTTTTTTATAGTTTACAGGACATACCTTTCTAAAAATGTGACATATTTACCCAACAAATGAAAATTTGAACATATGAAAATTAATATTCATCTTTGAAGAATTAAGTTCAGGGGCTCCCCTGGTGGCTCAGTGGTAAAGAATCCGTCTGCCAGTGCAACAGAAGCAGGTCCGATGCTGGGCTAGGAAGACCCCACATGCCTTGGAGCACCTAAGCCCACGGGCCACAACTACCGAGCCTGTGCTCTAGAGCCTGTGCTCCGAACGAGAAGCCGCGGCAACGAGGAGCCCACGTACAGCAGCCGGGGCAGCTCCTGCTCGCCAGTGAATAAATAGATAAAATATATAAACAAGAATTAAGTTCAAACTTGTCTTATCAGAGTGAAGAATAAGCTAAGTTATTCTAATATTTACAAGATGACATTTTAGACAAAAGGCATTAGGGAACTCGGTACCTTTTAAAGATGAACTTTTAAGCTGTTAGCCAAAGTTCAGGTAACATTTTATTCCTGTCCTTGGCCTGCTCCTTTCTTAGCTCTCTCTCTAAAAAAAATAAGCGCATTTAAAATATGGAGTTTGAGATTTATGATCAGTTGCAGAAACCTGTTTAACTACTGATTTACAGTTTGGGCCAAGGTATTTAGGTCTGTCATCAGAACTAATTATAGCAAACCTGAGATTATATATTCAAACTCTCCTTTTGGTGAAAGAAATGAGAATGTTCTGCGGAAAATCAGAAACATCCTGAGGGCTTCCAAAGAGGAATGCACTATCAACTTTACTTCTCAGAACCAGGGCTGCAAAGCCCAAAATTATTGTTCTTTAGTAAGGTGTTTTAGCCTGAAGTACTCAAACAGTAAATCACAGTTACATTAATGGCATACCCGTGGCCTGAAACATATTAATCTCAGTTAACAATAACTGACATTTACATTACTAATCTAATTCAGGCATTCTGATGGTAGTAAATGCACATGTTAAAGCTTCAGGAACTGAAATTATTACTGATCCAAAGAGAATCCTTATTTCACTGTCACCGATGGAGAGGACAAATGACTATACTTTTGGGGCAATCTGGGTTTTCTAAGAATAATGTCCCCATTTTAATGCTTTAATGAGGAAAACTCAAATTAAAGCAGATTAAAAATAAAAAGTGGTCCCAAATGATATGCCAGCAGGGCTAACCCAAGAAAACCAGTGCCTTCCTCTTCCCTAAATCCTCTTCCCCTCCCACTCCTTCTTCTGCTGGATGATCTTGGACTCTTTCACAAGCCAGGACTCAAAGAGAAAGGGACTTCTGCAACATGGTTTCTCTTATCTAGTGAATCCCGAGACCTGATTCCACCATAATGCCGTCCACTCAGGGAAAATGTCCTCATCCATGTGGGACTCCTGAGTGGAAGGAATGAGTGACTGCTGGCCCCAGGGCAGGTGAAAGAAGGGTTTAGACAGCTGGACTCTGGGTCAGGGGCTCCCAAACCAGACCCTAAAGGTGACCACTCTGGCCAGGCCTCACCATGAGAAGAGGGGAAATGTGCCCACGGGGGTCATGAAATGTGCTAAGGAGGTAGATAAGCGGGAAAAGGTGAGCAGACAATGCAGGGAGACGGTCTTGGAGCCTTGCACGTGAGAATGTTACACTACCTGCTTGCTCAAAGAGAACGTTTTCCACGTTTCAGACAAAACCAATGGATTGTGCAGTGGATATTTCCCCCACGATGAATCTTTCTTTAGAGGAAAATCTCCTATATTCTAAGTCTGCATTCACCTACTAGGAGCCTGAAGTAAGATGTTACAGGTAAAGGCTGTATGATTATATCTATAAAACTCAACAGGGAACACTGTCTTAAAATATAAGAGTTTCCAATGTTTGGTCTGAATATCTTTTCACAATGAAGTCCATAAGTAGGGGCACAATTTCCTAAAATCTCACTTTCTCTAGTATACGAGTTTTCATTGTCTAAGTGGAACCAAGACATGATTTTTGTTCTTTCAAATAGCAACAAGTTGCTCACTTATTCCAGAGCAGGAAAAAAACATTAAATATGTCACCATAAATTGTAAAATGTGGTTACTATTTGTAAGTCTAAAATTAACAAAATAATACCATCACCATGATTCATTTTCTATGTTCCTGAATTTAAACTACCAACTGAGAGAAAGTTTGTATCAGATGGTTAGAAAGCCTCTGATGAAGCAGCAGGAAGGGACAAGATGGAAACCACAATAAGCAGTTCTTTACCTCTACTGGGCACCAAGAGGGAGCTGCCAAAATAACCCAGGCCTGCCAAAACACAAACAAACAAACAAAAAATCACAGCATCCAGTGTGGGCTTGTCCACCAGCCTGAGACAATTTCTCAAAGCCCTTTCTAGTTGGGACTCTGAAACACATCTGTAGTGAAAACCACTTAGAAGGGCGCCAATCTTCTTTATCTTTATGCAATCACTCAGTGTTTCCCAGAGCAATGGGGAAGAGGAGAGAAAACTATCAAATCATGTTTGTCTTAGAAGGTTCAAAGTTACAATGTCTTGAGTTATAACTGTCTAATACCGTTATATCAATTTCTCCAAGAAACATCTCATAATTTAAAGAATGACATGGCTGAGAGAGATATTTAGGAAGACATTTCCAGGCAGAGAATCTGAATTTAAATCATTCTCCAAATACTGTTAGATTCTGTCCTTTTTTAAAATGGTGTTATTTAACCTGAAAGTACACAAAGATGAATCAATTGCCTTTATTATGTTACTATGAAATATCAACTCTCCTGCCTACAATAAAGAATCGATAATTACTTTTGTACCAAAAAGATAAAGGCATTTGTAAACACAGGGTCTTTCTTGCACTTATGACTAATCCATTATAAACAAATGCCCATCTTAAAAACAACTCCAGAGTGAGTGCGGTTACACTGAGTGCAGATAAGAAAGTACAAGGAGCTCACTGGCTATGCTCCAGCAAATGGAGGAAAAGTTAAACTGATTTTATACTGGAGGTCTATACAAATAAATTTTAAAAATCCTATCTTTATTTTCCCCCCAGTATATATGCTTAGATTACTTGCACAAACAATGGGATGTCCATTCCACTCACTTCAATGGAATGGATTCTTTAAAAAAAGACTGAAAAACGATTTGATAATCAACTCCCAAATTTTATGGTGATTTTTTCTATTTCCATCAATTTTCTGACATAGTTAACATAAGCAAAAAAATCTTTTGTAGTAAATTGAGCAACTGAAGACTCAAGTGAAGCCTCAAAGGTCTTGAAGAACTCTGGCAAGTCACATATATCCCATGTTGCTTTTGGTTTCCCACCTCTTCTTTGCTTCAAATCTAAAATGAAGAACATGAAAATCTCAATTCATTTCTAAATACTTTACTGAAGTAACACGTTTACTAAGTGCCAAAGTAAAATAAACTTAAAGAAGTTTTTGCTCACTCCATCAATTACAAAATAAAAATCAAATAGGATGAAGACATGCCTCTATATTTATAATCTGATAAACATGCAGCAAAGATCCAAAGAATAAAATGAGTAACAATTCTGCACAAACTGGATTCACAAAAAGTATCACAGGATTTCTGTAATTGCTATGAAGCTGGTAGAATAGCTAATTTTGAAAAAAATTCTTAAAACTCACCCCCAGGCAAGTTTCTTCTTTTTTCGTGCAACCTGTGAATTTTCAGCCTCCTTTTTGGCTTTCACAAAGTTGTGGCAGGCAATAGCTTTGGCAATTTTTACACCAAGCTAAGAATTACAAACGAGAAAAAGAGAAAATAAATACTCTAGCTGATACAAGAATTACAATGATACAGATACTCGAGAATTTTGGGGTAAGAAAGCCAGGTCAACCTTACTTTACACGTGCTAAGAACGGAAATTCTTAATGCTTGGGGCTCTGAAACCGCCAAAGTGCCACCACAAATGCAAAGACACAGTCCCTTTTCTCCTCTGCTCCCTCAGCCCTTCACTCCAGCTGTGCCAGTCTCCCGGATGGAGCTCCGTCCCACACCAAGACCCCTCGAGGGCCCACCAGGCCTGTGGACGAAGATCTTGAAGCGCTTTCAGCATTTCAGTAGGACAGACAGGAATTTACCCGATAAGGCGGCGCAGGCTGACAGAGACATCCACTGTCTTTGCTTTGGGCTAGAATTATAGCAACTCCGTATGGGTGCACCCGTTATCTCATGCTGATCAGAAGCTCGGATTGGCAGTCATAGACGTGATTAATAAAACACGAGAAAGCTAATTACTACTTGATAAACACACTTTGTGTGATGGGCAATTGCTTTTCACTCACTGACAGAAAAAAGAATATAAGGGGTGCCAAGAGGCAAAAAGGCGGGGCCCCAGGACCACAGCATTCCCTGCCAGCAGCCCCCTTCACACTCCTTCCACTCATCTGCCCCAGCCCTAAAGGTCCCAGCAGAACAAAGCGCCCTCTCAGCCCCGTCCCCCAAGACTCCTCTAACTCAACCCAACACCATCTTCGTTTTTGTATTTCTCCAACCCTTCAGCTTCTACGCCACAGCCTACGTTTCCGACACTGGACTCTCCACGGCCCTCTGGCCGCAGAGCTGTTCCTCAGTGAGTGTCTCCAGGACAGACATGGGGCTCTTCTGTTTTTAGTGGGCTCCAATTTTAAAAGTGCCCGCCTACATGGAAGGCTCAAAAGTATGTTAAAACAACAAAGGCTACAAAAACCTCTTCCTGGTGTTTCTTTCCTTTTCTCTCCCTGACCACAGCCTACTGTGTTTCAGCAGCCAGCAGACTTGTGGACGAGAGGAAAGGACCCAGAAGCCACTCTAAGGCAAAAGTATTAGAGCCCAGGATTTGGGGATCTGCTTGCCGACAGTGAAGCACAGCAGGCGGTTAGGGGCGCACGTGTAAAAAGAGAAGCTGACCTAGGAAAGCGAGGTTTGACTTGCCTGCCGTTCCTTTCAGCTCACCTTGGAGAACAGCTTCTTTCAGGATGAAAGAAACAGCGGTCATCAAGCACTATCCGGGGTTTACAAATGAGATCAAAAAGACACCCGATTTTTCAATCCAGGAATGAATACACATAAAGAAGGTAAGCAGATGGAAGCAATGTGACAGTCAAGCCAGTGTGCTGAGGTGGTGAAACCCAAAGGAAAGCCACTGAAGGAAGCAGGATTTGTGGCTGAGAGCTCACCCGGGACAACAGGCCAACTCAGAGTCTTCCGGACACGCAAGCCCACACTGCCACCACTGCCGTCATCCCATCTCTTCTCACAGGGAGGACGTTCATGCTATCAGGAGGGCACAAACACATTGTTTTGCCGGGCACTATTGCGGGTGCTGCAGACACGCTTTGCACAGGAGGGCCGGGGTGGAGGGAGCGAAGGAGAAGGGGCTGTCACTTAGATCTGATGGCTTCAATCCCTGCCCTGCTCTCGTGGCTCTCTTCACTTTCAGTTCTTCACCACGGAACAGTTCATTTAAGTCAACTAAGAAAAGGCTAAGAATCAAAGGGCTGTAGCTTCCTCATCCAAAGAAAAAACAAAGCTCAGAAGAATGCTGTGGCATCATTAATCATGAAGATGCATTTCCTATCGACTAAAACGCCATCCGTTTGTCATAAAGGTAAAAAAAAAATCAAGTTAGTGCCTGTTGGGTTAGGCTAGTCGAAACTGCAGTGTATCTCCAAATCTCACTGGCTGAACTTTTATTTCTGCTTCACTCCACATCAGCTGCGGACTGGCCAGGCTCTCCCTCTGGTGCTGCCCGCATCTCAACATGTGGCTTTCAAGTCTCAGTGGCAGAGAAGAGCTGGCTGGAGGGGCTCACCCTGGCTCTTCGGTACTTTAGTCCAGAAGCAACACACAGTGTCTCTGCTCACAGCCCTCTGGTCAGAGCACAATTCTACCTGTCGAAGGGGTGCTGGGGGACGCGTGGGGAGCAGGAAGCGCACCTAAGGAACTGCCCACTGTCAGGACATACAGCTCGCCACTTCCGTTTAAGAGGCACGCCATGTCTCCCACATTCGTGCAGGACAGTCTCCTTCTCTCCCACCTCCAAAAGGTGGGACATGGAATTCAGGATTTGTCTAATTATATTCCCATGTATTAGACAGCAAATACAAATCTGATATATGATAGCTTTGCTGAGATCAACCCACCTCGCTAGTTTATCTTCTATTTAAACTGAGCCTATACTTTTGAGTATGAAACAAAAATGACCTGACACAGCTGCCAAGTACCATTAACCATGAGACAAAATTATTTCCTGAAACTGTCATAAATTAGGGTGCAGCTTATATTTGTAGCTTATTGAAATTTCCCAATATGGGTTTTCTGGATTTGGAGGAGACAAACCAAAGACCAGCTCAGTATGTCTGAACACTGCCTCTGGTCATTTGATTCACGTGGAACTCTTTTCAGCCCAGTCACATACTCTTAGAAGGGAGATTTCCTGGCAACATGAAGGCCAAACCCAGCACAATCAGCATCACAGATGCTGACTGAGCGCACACACACCACGTTAAGACACAGAATAAACTTCTTAAAAATAATTCATGACGATGTAAGAAACATGTGTTTACGTGAGAGGGCTCCATTGTTTTGTAGACTAAATGAGCAGCATAAGCGATTAGGTACAGAGGCAATACTTTCAAACAGACTTGTTTGTAGGAAAGTCTGTGTTTTCTACCTGTATTTTGCCTGGGGTTAGGTTCAATGAAACATTCTTTACCTGATAAACATTAAACAAGCCTGGTCTATGTACTTAACTGAAAGGAGATTTTGTAAGGATGATGAAAAGTCCTATCGATGCTAGGGCCTTTGCATGCTTAAGATGAATGTGTTTCACTTACTCCCAAGAAGAAAAGAAAAAGAACAGAAATATTTGGAAATCTGAAAGGATCATAAGATCTTCTATAGAAAAGACAGTTGAGAAGAAACATGTTTTCCCAGGCAAGAAGACTAAGCCAAGCTCCAGAAGAAGAAGAATACCACGCTATGTTTCAATATTACAAACAAACAATATAGGTCCCCAAGAATCCCCGTTTCGCTTCTCTAAAAAGGAAAAAAGCATCTTTGGGCCCAATGTAAACATCACAAAAGCTTGGTCAATGGTTTTTATGTTAAAAAACGGTTTCAGGTCATCAGATAACTAGAGCAACACCATGTGGGAAGAAATTTTTTTTAAGAATAAAAACATATACAGAATTTCTTCTATGTGTCGTCAAAGTATCAGCATTTTCCATATAGAACATCCAATATTTTGCTGCATTTTAATTAAGGTGTCTAAACATTATCACAAAGAACTGCAAATTGGTCAGAGCAAGCGGTAAGGAAAATTAAGCTCTAAAGGCTTTTTATCACCATATTTCAGGAACCAAGGGTGTAAAATGTTCTAATTTGGGATATATTAAAAGCCATAAAAGGTCTTTCAAAAAGATTAATGGTACTTTGCTTGGATTTAAGATAAGGGCTTTAGCTGGTTGGAAAAGCAGGGCCCTGGCTGGACCCTTGAGGCATTCATCTTTACAGCCACTTGGAAGATTTGTAAAAGCGTCTGCATAACCTCAAGCAAATGCACGGCGACATTTTTTTAATTCCTTTCAATTTTACAGGTTGAGCATGTGTAAATCATATTGGGTTGTAAAACAGATATAATGGCACATCGTGTAACATAGTCAAGATTTTTAAAAGACAAACTTGCAAAATAAAGTTAGTTTTTCTCGCTAAACCTTGCCCTGCTAAAGTTTGCTGATAATCATTTAAAGAATCTGATTCAAACAGCTTCATCTAGCATCACTGTAAACTTCTTATCCATTTCATAAAATATTTTACTCATCTTCAAATTACTAGCTTGTAGCAGATTTATGAAGTTTCCCTCCCTTTTGCACACTTTCAAGGCACTTATTTAAAAATACCAATTATCATACTTTAACTTTTTATGGAATAATAGGTCTCTATGAAAAATATTTATGCCATTCTCTTTTGTTCTTTAATTAAATGAAAACAGATGTTTTCTGAAGTAAAGCGGAACCATTACTGGAGTACTTAAAGTGTTAAGGTCTTTAATTTTTATATCAGTTTGGTCGACAATTCCTGATTGTCTTTACTCAAGCTCAACATTAATGTCAAGCAAGTTACCTAGGAGACGAAAGAGATCAAAGAGACAAAAACCCCTCCAATGTCTGATTAATCAAGCCTCAAACAGCTTATTTCTTTTCGCCTGCATGCAAGTATGAAAATGAGATTCTGGGAGCCGAACACTGTGCAGATTTGTTCATTCTTATCAGAACAAAGCCAGCGGCAGCTTATTTCATGGATCATTGGCACTGTCATCAGTGCTACACAGAACGGGTGACAGCTCCTCATTTTGAGGCTTGAACAAAATTAGCAAAAAGTCGGCACAAATTAGCCTCTCATCTTTTTGGTAATATGACATTATTCATTTACTTTTTATCCAATTTTTAATTTTTTCCTTGTCAGCTATCCCTTTCTAGTGTCTCTTGCATGGCATCATAAAATGCCTTCTTAAAAACAAGCAGAGAAATAGCCCAAGTTGAAATAACATGCAAAGTTCTTTTTTCAAAGAAGAAAAAGCACTTCCAAGGACCAATGATGCTCTATTTTTTTTCCTTTTTAATAACTTTCAAAACTTTGCAAAAAGACTGATGAACAGCTTAGAATACCATGAAGTTAAGTTTTATGAAATCGATAGTATATTTCAATAAACAATATGACATGGCTAATGCGTTTTATTCAAAGCACAGGTTAACACGGCAGGTGCTACCGTGAAGTCAGGATGTCTTCAGTGGGACCGGGACATTTCCACAGACATACCTGAGATGCCGATGCTCTGAGGACCGCAAATGAGCTACGGCATATCCAGCCATTTAAATACTGACTTTAAATCAAGTCTTCTTCCCTCTGTTAGAAGAACAGCCTAATTTCACTGTCACCTTAAAACGTGCATGCACACATTTCCATATTTGTGTACTAAATGTATCCATGTTGTGCGCACAACCGCACAAACACCTGTTATTTATTTTAACACCTATAACTTCAAATCAGTTAAAGCCAAATGGTTTTTACTTCACGGCATAACCCAACAAACCCTGTTTTTAAAATATAAGATATATTTGTATAGACATATTACATATACTGTATATTTACATGTATAAATATATATGATTCACCTTGCAATTTATATTAAAGAAATGTATTTACCCATGACGTATGAGAAGATATATTTTAATTCATACCCTCAATTGTGATTTCATAGTGAAATAGTTTATGTAACACCTGGTTTAATGATGACTATTAAGGCTTCAAATTATATGTAGATTAAGTATTCCAAAGGGGGGAGAAAAGACGTTATACCGTTGAAATTACTCCTGGATAGAGACATTTATATTCAAGCAACTTATCCCATTCATAAGGGAAAAAAATTAACCATAAGCTGTTAGATGCTTTACACAGTCCCCATCAGAAAGACAGTTTTTCTTTTTTTTAAAGAACTGTAGTACTGTTTTCAGCAATTTCTTTATCTCTGTTCTTCTAAGTAAGAAAGCTTATTAACAAGCTTTGAACTTAAAATCACATTTACAATAATGTGCCATCAACAGTTTTATAAGCTAATTAGAAAAAGATTAATTAATGACTGGCTGCTAATAAAATGGCAATCATGAAGAAAGAAACCAAGGGTGCTAAGCTTCAACTACCACCAATTAAGAGCTAATTACAAACAAATTATATATGTGTTTTGCTGTGGGCTTTAATTTACTAAAATGGTTTTAATTAAAAGAGAAAACATGCTGATTAATTGAACTGCAGAAAAAATCTACAGTATAAACTGTGCTTTGTCTCTTTAATTAGACTTGTAACATCTGAAATCTTTTTTTAAGGTTTGTTAAAAGCACCATAAACATAATTAAAAGAGAGCATAAGGAACACCATTCTAGGTGATCACCCAATCATACCCCAGAGGTTAAAAGAAAATGTCCTCAGTGCAATGAGATCTAAAAAGCACACCTAAAAGCTTGAGAGGAAAACCCATCACTCAGCACCATGTTTATTTTCTCGTATTAAAATTCTCCAACTTCAAGGATGTACATCATTTTTTATAGGAAAGAACGTATCTTTCAGCTCCACATAAAGGAATTCAACTAGGCCTTCCCTCACCTGGACAGGCAGAGCTTATTTTCCATACATTGGTGCTACCTGTTCATCTATATGAAATAACTGAATTCTTTTAAGAACTAAGGAGAACACGGTTTCAAAGAATTAAAATTACCATTGAAAAGCCCCCCAGACTATGCACAGACTACAAAATGACACAAAGAGGCACGTTTAAATTAAAAAACCACTGAGAAATGACCAAAGTTAATGGAAGTGAGTCATTTCTACATGACCCTTAAGGGAGGCACACACCCCTCCCACCACGGCAGGCAGCCTCCCCAGGTGGCGCCTGCTCAGCGAGGGCTTCTTTGCCCCAGCGTCCTAGACTCCCTCCCAGTGCTAATCAGTGAAATCTACTGCAGAGAAAATGGTCCTCCACCCTGCTGTCTAATGGAAAGACCAAGAGAAAGTAAAAGTAAGGGGTGGGAGGTAGGGTAGTAAAATTTCAAAGAGGGACATAAAATAAATTTTGCCAGACAGTTTGCAGGCATTAGATGACTTTGAAACAACGTATTCTTCATATACACTCCTGGAATTGACAACAAAGGAAATCTCCTTTCCGTAAAAATAAGCTGTTGAAATGGAGATATTCAATTTTAAATTCGTAGTATGTACCAACGGGTACTGCTTAATGTATTTGTACTTTGTTTACCCTATCTTCAGTGACTAGAAATCATAGTAATTAAGAAAATAGAAAGCACCTGCTGGCCTTCTTAGAGTCACAGGTTCTAGTGATAAACTCAGATAACAGCTAATTGGAATATATGTTCAGCTTCATATCTGAACAAATCGCCTTACCTCTGGAATCATGGTTGTTAAGACAGTTCTAAAAGTAGTCACAAAAACAGGAAGAAAATAATTTTGCCCTCTGAATTAGAGAATCCACAGTTTAGAACCACAACTTTCTTCACTATAATATCCATCAACTCAGCTTTTTTTTTTTTTTTGTATGTGATGCAAGCAAACAACTTTCCTAAAATATCAGAGCTCTGCAAACAGCACTGATGAGAAGCAACTTCAAACTTACCCAGGTTTGGCAGCATCTCTACCTCAAAAATTGAAACAAATCTGTCAGTTCTGAACTCTGGATATGCAAATGCCCCAGGTACTTTGATAGCTACATCTGTCAAAACTGTTCTACTAGGGGAGGTTATTTTGGGGGGAGGGGGGTGAATTGAAGCTCTAATTCCATCGAGACAGCGCAGTGTGTACATCGACATGAAATTAATAATCAAAATGAAAGGGTGAATTAGAGCCAGAATCCTCTTGAGGAAACTACAGCCCAACAGTGAATTGTAATGGAAAAATTCTGAGTGCCAGAACAAGTGCTGCAGCATAGGAAATATTTCTGAAAAATAGGAAATGTTTCTTCTTACACATTAACATAAAATACAAAGACTAACTCCTCAAATGTATATATATATCCCTCTCCAACAAGAGCACCGTAACATTTTTCTAGGAAATGGTTCTAAAAATAGAACTTCAGCAACAAATTTACTAATCTGCCCCAAATTTAGAGAGTATTTAATGTATTTAGCTAGGAAAGAATACAACTCAATCAATTCAAATACTGTTTTTTTAAAAAGACCATTCCTACCTTGCCCTATTTAAATATTAACAAACTATGACTATTTCAACATTATTAACTTTACCTATGTTTTGGAATCCCAAAATCTAAGTAACCTATTTAAGAAATTTAATAAAGCTAGAATAATAGTTTAATTCATACTGCTAATGAAATATTTATCATTACCTATAAGAAGAACACTATCAAAGTGAGACACTTTTTTATCATTTGTACTTGTGACACCTTGGTTAGATTCTAAACAAATACTGTGTTTAACAGTACTAAAGGCTGAAGTTACAAGTTGGTGCAAAAAGCTTTAAGATAGGAAACATTTTATATCATTACTCCAACTGAAGGCTATTGACCTTAGTAAAGATAGAAGCAGATTATAACCAAAATATTTCAGATATGAATATTAATAACTTGCAATTATTTTTTAAAATTACTTTAAGTTACATAAAATAGCTGAACATTACAACATAAAGTATGTACTGATGTTTCCAAGGAATTATGTTTAGTTGGTACTGTCAAAGATCATCCTATTTGAATCACTTACAGAAAAGGTCACCTTCAGGGGCATGAGCTATATAGAAAGCTCAAACAAAATTCACTGGCAACCTCTCCTCCCCACTCATTTTTGCCCTAACATGGTACAGCTATAATTGAAAGCAATATATTTTCTAGTTAATGTAGGTGTGACTCATTCAATGGTAGAAATTCACTGTCTGCTGCCAAACCAAGTTGATTTTTATGTACAGCAGGCTAACATGAAGATGCCTAGAGACAAAGTCTGTTTTCAAAATGTGAGATTCAACTGAAATGCTGCTTACTTTATTAAATCTAGACTTAGCACTTAATTTTAAATACTTGTTTCTACTGGTTTCTACAAATTGGTATGATCTGGACTGTAACAAAGTGTGTCAGAAAAGATAAGAACCAAAGGACGGCACTGTTGAGGATCACTATCAATAAATGGAATATTCTTCTAGTTCAGGCCTGAGGTTAAGAAGCTATAAATGTGCTCAAACATGTGTGTGAATATGCATGTGTATGTATACATACATAAACAGTAATTTTTTAAGAGCTATTTTTTTTTCAAATTAGAACATTTCATCAGTATGACACAAACCCAAGTGTATTTTTCCACTTTCATCTCTCCTCCAAGATTGTTAACAACAAAGAAGGATTTAATCGATAGGATGGACTTTCCCAAAGCAACCACATTACAACATGGCAAAGCCAAATTTGACAGCACAATCTCAGTTTCCAACATGCAAACTTAAGCCATCCCCCACACCAGCTTACACCCATCTTTAATGTCATCACTAATTTAAGAGGATATGATTCTGGAAAGCTACGTGCAAGCCGTGTTGTAATGCCCAAACACTGACAGCTTTATTTTCACATACCAGTTTGTTTTGTTTCGTTCTGATCTGTTTTGAGGAACTGTTTTCAAGGCCCATTCTCAGACATGGGTTCTACTTCTGGCTTCACTCTTCTCAATACTGATACTGCCCTGTTGGTTTCGCAGGCTTATAAATGTTAAACATCAAAAATTAGTTTCCCTTATTACAGTTGGAAAAGGCTTTAAGAACTCAGATCTGTGCCTCTGAGCAAAGGCTTTATCAGCACATCCCACTCACTGCTTCTTGAAAAAAGAAAACGGTACTGATTAAAAACCAGTATACCTGATTTCCAAAAGGACACGTACCATGCATATATACCTTTAATTCATAAAGGGTTTCTGCCCCAAACTCACAATTACTTACTTCTCAAAATCTCATCTTTCATATCCACAGTGATTGGCACAAAGGAGATAAACATGAAAAACTTAAACCTCAAACTAAACTATTTATTCAAGAATTACATCTCGATTACTTCAGTTATTCTTCCACGGGTGTTTAATTAACATGTAATCAGTATCTCTCCGGTGTCTGTGTCTGGCCAGAAAAGACTTTCCAGATGTCTTTCCACTTATACAAGGAAAAGAGGAGGGCCCAGATTACTCTTTTTCCTTTTAACCAGAAGTCATTAACCCCACACTAGATAAATTTTCTTTTACTAGAACAAAGCATTATGCTGGTACGGAAGTAAAAAGAACTCTTGAGAAAATGCTTACTATCCTTACAAGGTGAAAATGGGGTATATTTCTAAAGCAATCTCATTTGTCATAAAGCATGACAGGGAAGAATAGCCTAAATGGTTATTATTATTTATTTATATAAATATTATTATATATTATATAATAATATAATTATTATTATTAAAATGGAAAATACCTAGTCAGTAATATGCAATTCCCATTTCAAAAATAGCAGTATGACAAATCAAAACACAGAAACAGAAATTCAATACCCTCAAAGGAAACATACAGGTCTGAGGCCTCAGAGGATCTACTTCTGCTCACCCTGACATGTGGCCACCTGCTCACAGGTTACCACTGATCAGACAACAAGGAGGGATTGAACATGCAACCCTGGTGGACACAAGGCCCCACGACCCCAGCCCTCCCAGCACATCACTTAGGGAAAATATATCCATCATGTAGGCAAACTATATCCCAGCTGTCCAGGTTACTGGGAGGTTTAACATAGATACATAAGAGATTCTAGAATCCAGTATCTCACTGCAGACAAATTTTAGATCTGACTTGCCAGGTAAAGATGAAAGTATACTCAAATAATGTTTCCAAGATCTTAATTATAATAGTAATTGTCTCAAGCTGGAAAACAATCAGCAATGACTGCTAAAGTAGGTAGGTCAGGAATAGTGAGAAAAAGGTAAATAGTGAGAAAAAGAATATTCACAGTCTCAAATCATCTCTCACCTCTCTGTGAGATACTTATTAATTTACACAGGGAAGAATAATGTTCGATAGAATAAACCTGGAGACACCATCTTCAGCAAATAATCAAAGGAACATCATCAATAAAGTAGACAA
>SJYC01085929.1:0-12432 GCA_006408675.1 Madoqua kirkii | reverse complement strand
AAAGCGTTGATTTATTGGAAAAGACTCTGATGCTGGGAGAGATTGGGGGCAGGAAGAGAAGGGGACGCCAGAGGATGAGATGACTGGATGGCATCACCGACTCGATGGACATGAGTTTGGGTAAACTCTGAGAGTTGGTGATGGATAGGGAGGCCTGGTGTGCTGCAATTCATGGGATCGCAAAGAGTTGGACATGACTGAGTGACTGAATTGAACTGAACTGAACTGAATGTCTGCCTGCTCTCTTGTCCTGTACACTGGACATTCAGTCAATAATTACATGATGAAAAATGAGTTAATGTAGCATAAACTTTTCCTTCAGTTCAGTTAAATTCAGTCACTCAGTCATAGGCACGTCAGGCCTCCCTGTCTGTCACCATCTCCTGGAGTTCACTCAAACTCACGTCCATCAAGTCAGTGATGCCATCCAACCACCTCATCATCTGTCATCCCCTTCTCCTCCTGTACCCAGTCTCTCCCGGCATCAGAGTCTTTTCCAGTGAGTCAACTCTTCGCATGTGGTGGCCAAAGTACTGGAGTTTCAGCTTCAGCATCATTCCTTCCAAAGAACACCCAGGGCTGATCTCCTTTAGGATGGACTGGTTGGATCTCCTTGTAGTCCAAGGGACTCTCAAGAGTCTTCTCCAACACCACAGCTCGAAAGCATCAATTCTTTGGCACTCAGCTTTCTTCACAGTCCAACTCTCAAATCTATATATGAACACTGGAAAAACCATAGCCTTGACTAGATGGGCCTTTGTTGGCAAAGTAATGTCTCTGCTTTTCAATATGCTATCTAGGTTGGTCATAACTTTTCTTGCAAGGAGTAAGCATCTTTTAATTTCATGGCTGCAGTCACCATCTGCAGTGATTTTGGAGCCCAAAAAACAAAGTCTTCAAGAAAATTAGAGATACCAAGAGAACATTTCATGCAAAGATAGGCTCCATAAAGGACAGAAATGGTATGGACCTAACAGAAGCAGAAGATGTTAAGAAGAGGTGGCAAGAACACACAGAAGAACAGTACAAAAAAGGATCTTCACTACCCAGACAATCACGATGGTGTGATCACTCACCTAGAGCCAGACATCCTGGAATGTGAAGTCAAGTGGGCCTTAGAAAGCATTACTATGGACAAAGCTAGTGGAGGTGATGGCATTCCAGTGGAGCAATTTCAAATACTGAAAGATGATGCTGTGAAAGTGCTGCACTCAATAGGCTAGCAAATTTGGAAAACTCAGCAGTGGACACAGGACTGGAAAAGGTCAGTTTTCATTCCAATCCCAGAGAAAGGCAATGCCAAAGAATGCTCAAACTTTTCCTTACCTATATAGAATACCTTCTTGTTGAGAAAATTTTTTTCTATACAAGAACATTTAGTTAATAACAGGTATTTTTCATTAAAAATGCTACTAGAAAAAAAAAAAACCTTACAATTTTTTCAAAAGTACAGGAACCTACTTTCTTACATTTTTAAAATGAAGCGTTAATGCAATTTATTCAATATTGATTTAATTTCTACTAGATACAAGGCACCGAGGGAGACATTAACTATTTTAGGATGAAAGGGAAGGACGATTAAATGAGAAAGGTAAGAACATGGTCCCTGCACCCCAAAATCCAAAATCTTGTTGGGGAGATAGATGGATATAAATAGCCCTAGCATATAAAGCAGACAACAATAAGTGTTATTTCAAAAACAGAATAAAATGCTATGATTGCAATAAATAGGAAGCAATGAAATCAGATTGAAATTCCAGGACAGTTTCTTGCTAGAGGTAGGATATACACTGGCCTTGAAAAAAAAAAGGTGGGAGGGAGTAGGAGGATAAAAAGAATTTAATAGGCATAACTGGTAGGTAAATTCATTCTAGGAAAGTCTGGGAAATCATAGGTCTTGTCTGGGGAAAGTAGCCTGGTTTAGTGATAAGATCTTGTACTTTGAAGTCACAGAGTCACATACAGTAAGTTGCTCAGTAGTGTCCGACTCTTTGAGACCCGATAAACTGTAGCTGACCAGGCTCTGCTGTCCATGGGATTCTCCAGGCAAGGATACTGGAGTGGATTGCCATTTCCTCCTCTAGGAGATCTTCTTGACCCAGGGATTGAACCTGTGTCTCTTACATCTTCACTGCAGGGAGGTTCTTTACCTAGTGCCACCTGGAAAGCCTAAATATATGCCTGACTCTGCTCAACTCCTTAAATTTCCCTGAGCCTCAGTTTCACAGAAAAAAAAGGAGGAAAGTCAAGTAGAGATCAAATTATGCTAAGTCACTTCAGTCGTGTCTGACTCTGTGCGACCCCATAGATGGCAGTCCACCAGGCTCCACCATCCCTGGAATTCTCCAGGCAAGAACACTGGAGTGGGTTGCCATTTCCTTCTCCAATGCAGGAAAGTGCAAAGTGAAAGTGAAGTCGCTCAGTCGTGTCTGACTCTTCATGACCTCATGGACTGCAGCCCACCAGGCTCCTCCATCCATGGGATTTTCCAGGAAAGAGTGCTGGGAGTGGGGTGCCATTGCCTTGTCCAGACCAAATTATGGAGAGGCTTAAAGACAGGTTGATAGAAGCATGTAGACTGAAGTTGGGGAAGCCTTTTAGGAAGCTATAACAATAATCTAGGTAAAAAAAGCTTGCAAGACTAAACCTGAAAACAAAAGACTATATTTTCTCTTTCAACCACAGGCTTTGGGAGAAATTGAAAATGAGGATACAAATATAAACAACGTGGCAATAGATTCTATGGAGGAAAGAAAGAGTGAAAACTCAGGGAATTTAGTGGAAACTCGGGGAACTTAATGGAAACCAGATTGTATTTACAGTAATTTTGTTAGTATGACATATATGTAGGGTTCCTTTTTGCAGTATAGAGGCAATTATCTGATGCATATATTAATATAATATGTAAACTATTTTTAAATGGGACTTTAAAGAGATTGAAAGAATAATTTTCAAAGTTTTCCAGTTTTTTAATTAAAAAGAAACTCAAGGAACTTTCTTCATAATTTCGCTTAATAATAGAATTTCTACATTTTCTTTTCTCTACTTTCTGGTTCATTGAAGTCTTATTAGCATATACTTCATAATTTCAGATATACTAAATGTTTCTTTTTAGTAACAACCTTCTTACTAGCACCTCCATAGCATTTCATTAGAATGTCTGCCAAATAATACTGTTGTGGTTTCCTGTTATTGTTTATGTGTTTTGGATAGTGGACAAATATTTACGTAGAGAAAACGGGATTTATGATTCATAAACCTGGAAACTCTCAGCATTTAAATGCAAACAAGCTGACATTCATATTTAGCTAGGTGACTATAAGAGGCAATTTAATATTTAGAAAACTGTGCTGCGACCTCAAATACATGTATGTCTTTTGCCTTTGAGTGAGTGAGTGCAGTCGCTCAGCTGTGTCTGAAGAGACACAAAGTACACAAAGGACCTAGAAGTCAAACCCAAGTCTCTTGTGTCTCCTGTATTGGCAGGAGGATTCTTTATCACTAGCACAACCTGGGAAGCCCTTTTTCCTTTATTGGCTCCAAAAATAACAATTCATTAATGTGCACTTGCCAGGTACAAAATGCTGTGCTAATCATAGCATACGCACAATCTCAATTTTCATGACAGTAAGATAAGATACTTTTATCATCCGTATTTTATAGTAAAGGAAATAGAAGTTCAGAAAGACTTTGTGTCCTTGATCACATAGCTAGCTAGTGGCAGAATCTAGAACTGCCATCTGCCAAGATCACCTGCTTCCCAAACCCATGTGTTTTTTCTATGCCACCTTGCCTACCCCAGGAATAAGAGGCAGAAGATCTTCTAAATGCCCTGAGACTTCCTAAAGGCAGTACCATTCCAACTGCTTTTACACATATTAACCAATTATATCATCACCACAATCATGAGAGAGATTTAATTTTTATCCTCATTCTGTGTAAGAGTAAATTATCCCCCCACTCCAAAAAGAATTCTAAGTTGTCACACAGACCAAAAAAGGAACTGGCATTCAACATCCTCGTGGCATTCAACAATTCTACAACTGAAATATCCCTAATGCCCAAGAACCTGGATCCAAGTCACATCATTCTGTGGTCACTGGAAATGTTCACCTGGAGCCTAAATATTTGTTTACCAGGATTCATTCCAATCAAAATGAAGATGATCCTGGGAGAGAAAACCTAGGAATCACTATCAGCCACTGCCCTGCGTTGTGACTAGATGACCAGCTGATCTTGAGATAGGAGGACTTAACAAGGGGAGAGGAGATGAGGAGGTCGCAGGGCACACAGGGAGAAGGGCAGGGTCGACTGGAAGGAGGAAGGAGGGAGACACTTCCGGGGATGGTTGAGGCATAGAATCCCAACCCTGCCCACCTGATGCTTCTCAGAGCCTGGTCACTGTAGAGCCACGCCCGCACTTGAGATTTAAGAATGGAGATGAGACAATGAGGTGAACATACTGTGATCCAGAGAAGATGCTCAAAGTAGATCTGGTTTTTATTAACAGAACATATAGCACCTCCTGTGAGATGAGGTGTTCAGAGCTATACGTCTGGCTCTGCCGAACATTAACTCGGGTCAATTGCAGGCTGCCCAATCTATCATGGGCATGACATTTTCAAACTTTCAAGTGATAGACCAAATGGTTTCTCTAGGTTGATGTTCCTCCCATCGCGTATGTCACATGTGACGTGCCATCCTCACTCCCTGGGTGTTTCCCACTGTGAGTGACCCTCAGGCCAAAAAAGAAGGCCAAACAGTGGGGAAGGGCTCAGCAGCGTCTCACTCACTACGTCCAGGCGTCATATTGAATTAAGTTCACCTGTGAGCATTTTCTGACCTGACTGAAAAAAAAATCTCATTTTCCAAGAAGTTGTTCTGACTTTTCAGCAGAGGATACTATAAAAGATAGACTGTTATAAACTCTCCTGAAGCAAAATATTTGCTTTAGGTAAATATCCTTCTTACAGCTATAAATAATTTAGGAAAACTCAATATAAAATAATGTACAAAGCTCTGAGTTTCTAACCAAAAAGATTTCCAAAGCTTTACCTTTGGAGGGATCTGCCCTTAAGGAGAAATACTGAAAAGACCCCAAATACCCTAAGTTCCAAAGCCATATGGGACAAGGATTGAAACGAAGAGCACTTGGGTTTAGAAGTCACAAAGACTCAGGAACTAATTCTTTTCTCCTGGGAAGGCAACTTAAACTCTGGTACCTGAGATGCTTTCATATGGGAAGCAGGCACCTGCCCCGCCTGTTCTCACAGGGGGTTGTGGAAATCAACCGCAGAGACAGCGATGAGCATGAAGCAGCTACCCATACCAATAAAACACCATGTATGTAAGGTCTGGTAAAGTCTGGTGCAGGGACCCAGCCTTCAGACCGTACCTGACATGCCTGTGACTTGCTGTACTGTCTGTGAAAGATTATTCAGGAAGATGGTAATCTCTGAGAGCTTTTTCAAGCTGAAGCAGGAGGAGAACCGGCTTGGATATTCTGTTGAGGAAACAGGGATGGAAGGAGCCAAGGGCTCAGCCCTTGCAGCTCTGGGAATCTCTCCACTTTAGAGGATGACAGCAAATCGCATCTTAAAATGGGTTCATTTGGAGACTTAGGAGCAAACAGGGCAGATGCTGCCTTGTCTTAGAGATGGGGTAAAGAGGGACCTAATAAGACTGGTGATTTTGCTGCCATCTTAAGAGCTTATGTAAAAGTGTGTAGAAAGCTAGTCTGTAAAAATAGATACCAGACATTATCAGTGACTATCGCTAGGTGACAGGATTTTTTGTGAGAATATGTGATTTTTACTCTTTTTGTTGAGCTATATTTTCTAGCTCGTCCATAGTGACAGTGTATTCCTTCTGTTCCCCTGGTGGCTCAGACGGTAAAGAATCTGCGTGCAATGCAGAAGACTCGAGGTTTGATCCCTGGGTCAGGAAGGTGCCCTGGAGAAGGAAATGGCAACCCGCTCCAGTATTCTTGCCTGGAGACTCGCATGGACAGAGGAGCCTGGCGGGCTACGGTCGGGGTCAAAGAGCTGGACACGACTGAGCGGCTAACACTGACACTCTCATTTCTTCTGCAATAAAAAGGTTATTTCTATAAAAAGTAGACATACGTTTAACATTTCATACTATAGGCAAAGACTCATTTTTTAAAAAAATTATTAGGCATATTCCTTTATAGGTGACTTCTCTTGAAATGGAAAATGTGTTCCTTGATCATCAGCCGTTGCTTATGGTAAGCAGTCCTTCACTTCTCATTTGGAAGGCTACATTGGTGTCCTACTGCACTTGGGGACTGGTCTGCCAAGAAGGGATTGGTTGCATGAAGGGGTGTGGCACCAATAACCCTTAGCAATACAGGCCACAGAGCTAATGAAGTGCCCCAAGGAAAGAAAGTCTTACCCATCAGCTATGAGTTCTCTCCCCTCACACCAGAGACCTGAGGGCACGTGACCTAGGAATGTGCATCCAAGATAATACTACCTTCAGAGAACTCTACTTATAGGTAAGTAACTCTCCTTTATAGGAGGTATCTTTGTGTGGCAGACTGTTTATGGGAGCAATTTGAATTGAACTTTAAATGAAAAAGGCCTATCTCTGTAAGTGGTAATAATTTTAGTCATCTCGCTGTGGCTAGGGGTTGTGGAATTCATTAGCACAGATTAACATATAAAGTGGGTGAGATATCTAATAGCAAACGGAGAGGTTTAGGGGCCTTAATTCATCACTGAATGAACAGCGTGTACAGTATTAGGGACTATGAAATTTTTAATTTACACAAAGTGTCCAAGAATATAGGGAATAAATTTAAACCAAAACAGATAATGGAGCTATGCCCTGCCTGGCTGGCAAGTTGAATTGTTTTTACACTGAGTGAAGAAAGCTAATTATCCCAAGCACAAGGAGACTGCTAAAAATAATAAGATTATAAGGAATAATTTGCTGATATAATTACAACAAAATTGGGTACACACAATCGTCAGATACATGTATTGCTTGACCTGGGTGAGAAAGTGAAATAAATCCTTCTTCTATAGCCTTCGTAAATTTGTTTTTATCATCTCCAAGTGGTGTTTGCACAGGCAGCACAATTTGCATGTGTAATGTGGCTGTACAAATTGACAACAAGTAAATTATTCAAGGAAATAGGCTGGTCGCGGGTCTGAACTATCTCGCAAAGCCTATTCATTTTGAAGAATCACTGAGACGTGAAGCTCATACATCAACCGTTTTCTGACAATCCTCAGACTTATTGTCTCCTAAAATGTCATTATGGCTATTATTTATGAAGCTAATTCATTTATTAATATATATTTAACTCTGACTTGTCATGCACCTTAGCAGACATTCTGTGCACTGCATATTTTTGAATAGATGAAAGACTTTTGCATGCTTTAATGATTACTGTAAGCTGCTATAGATTTATAGAATGCAGCTTTATTATCTACTTGCATTAATACCTTTTATAACTTTTTTTGCTTAAGGCCATCAAATATAAATAGCAAATGACATATTCAAAAGATTGTATGGAGTAAGATTTTCCAAGAGTTTGTTGAATTTTAGAACAAAATGGGTTAGCTGTCAGTTAAGACCTAATTCACCTAAAAAGATGGGTATATACCAATTATGTTGCATTTTCCTGCAAAATATAGGCTGTAATTTTTTAAGAAAAAGGAAAAGATGCATGATTCATTGAGCTCTTTCCTTCTATGTGCTGACGTTGAGTAACAGTTCCCAAGGAAGCTGGCTTTTAGGTGTTCATTTTTCCCTGGGGCCTTGCACTGTGCCCTTCATTTTATCTTTCACCAATACATGTTGTATGAATAAAGAAAGAATGAATGACCTCCAGCCTTTCCAATGATGCCATGAGAAAAATCAGTAGAAATAAGCATCAACCTAGAATACTATCTTATGCATTTCTGCTTTAACATTTCTGACCTCTAGAGAATGTTCTGTGACCCCACTATCATTCAGAAATAAACCATATATACATGCAATCAAAGTATACAACACATGTTATTTTTATAGGGTGCCTAAGAATGGGTCAGTTCTATGTTGGACCCATGAAGTTTGCTCTCCAGCATCTTCCACTGTATGTGACCATGGCTACTCTGTGTGCATACATGTGTGTGGGTGTGAATATGTGTGTGTGAGCGTGTGTGTGCACATATGTATGTGTACATGTTGGTGAAGTAGAAGGGACTGGAGAATGAAACAGAAGGGCAGTGGGTTTGCTTGAGACATTCTGCTCGGAGCATGCTTCATGCTAACCATTGACATATTCACCATTTTTCTAACGTGACACCTCTGCGTTGGAGTAGGTATAGATATAGAACTTTCTGGCACTAACCAAGCAGAAGGGCAGCACAGGCAAGCATAATACTACTGTAACTTAACAATGGATTTGAAATTATTGCAAATAAGATGCTTTATTTTGAGTCTCAAATCAATGATAAGATAAAGAAAAATGCCCTTACCTAAGTCTTTCATTGACTGTATTGCTTTTAATAATGTCATAAAATCACCAAACATTTTAGATAATTAAATTTTTTTAATAAGATAATGTATTTTTAAAAATTCTGCTTAATCTATGGACACAAATTAGGCTAGTAGTTGTCTCAGGCTGATGAAGTGCAGAAAATGGCAAGTGACTGTTAGTAGGCACAGAATTTCTTTTGGGGGTGACAAATACGTTTTAAAATTAGATTGTTGTGATGGATACACAATTCTGTGAATAGACTAAAAACCATTTCAATGTGTAGACTGTGTGGTGTGTGAGTTAAATCGCGACAACATACTACTTGACAGGTGCCAAAATTACATTTTATTATATGTATATGCAACATCATGTACTATAATAGTAGCATAAGGAAATAACTATTTAGGAAACTTACCTGCAAATGAAACTTGAATTAAATATAAAGTAAGTAATCTATCCATAAAAGGATAGGAAATAGGCCTACTTTTCAGAAATCTAGCCTTCAGCAAGAATAGTATTCATGTTAGGTGATCTGATAAGAGGAAAAAAAATTCCCTGCATCTCAAACACTGATATAAGCCATCAAGAATAGTCAAGAAAAATCTTTAGTAAATACATAAGAAGGTACTCCTTTTCATTTAGAATTATTTTATTTGGTCAACAAAGCATCAAGAATCTATTTTTAAAAGTAATTTTCTTACATAAAGTATTCTCTCAAAAATGCCCTATTTGATAGGGAAAGCAAACCACACACATACAAAATATCTTTCTCACTGCATAACCCTGGCAGGGAAGACTGATGACATTTTTATTAGTAATATTAATCACTTGCTTAAAGGGAAAAATGTCTCACTTTTCCAAGAGCTATAATATTTACCTATTTACACCTTTTAAAATTTCAATAACTCCAACTCAGAACCCTTAACCCCCATAACCTTCAAAAAACAAGTAAAATGAAAATTAATAAATGTTCCCTAGTGTGCTATGAACCATTAATTGTAGGTTGAAAAGCTTGAGTCTAATAAGAAACATGCCTTCAGCAGAAAGGATAAAGTCATCTGTGATGCTCATGATTTAATGATAAAAATGTGCAGTCAATTTCCAATGAAGTAAAGACCTATAACCCAGGAATATTTTAACTCACAAATTCTTGCAGATACCTGAGGAACTCGGAAAGGTGAACAAACTCAAGTACTGAAATGTTCTCGGCATGAATTAAATAATTCATCTCCAAAGTGGTCTGGCGATAAAGGCAATAGGATTTCTAGCAATAACAGATGATCAGAAAAGGATTTGGCTCACACTCCAAGAAAGCACAGGCATTTCCTTTAATCTAGTGACAAAATGATTTTGTTAGTAGTTTTTTAGAGAAGTATATAATATTAGCAATAAAGATGTTAATAACATCATTGACCATAAATCCCACATAAAATTTTTAAAAATCAGCTCTAAACAGTACAGGTACCTTAAAAAACTAAAACTAGACCCACTGTATGATCCAGCAATCCCAGTTCTGGGCGTATATCCAGAGGAACCCATAATTTGAAAAAATACATGCACTTCAATGTTCAATGAAGCACTATATATAACAGACAGGACATGAAAGCAACCTAAATGTCCATCAACAGAGGAATGGACAAAGAAGACGTGATACAAATAGATGATGGAATATATTTCAGCCATAAAAAAAGAATGAAATAGTGCTATTTGCAGCAACACTGAGATTAAAGAGATTGTAATACTGAGGAGTATTCTAGAGGAATCAGAGAAGAAATATCATATGATATCCCTTTTATGTGAAATCTAAAAAAGAATGAAGCAAATGAACTTACAAAACAGAAAGAAACAGACTTAGAAGATGAATTTCTGGTTGCTGGGGGTGAGAAACAGGAGGAAAGGATAGTTAGGGAGTTTGGAGTGGACATGTACACACTGCTATATATAAAATAAACAGCTAATAAGAATCTATTGCATAGCACAGAGAACTCTACTCAATACTCTGTAGTGATCTATATGGAAAAAGAATCTTAAAAAGATATATGTATTATATAGATACATATATATCTAAAAGATATATGTATTCAGTTCAGTTTAGTTCAGTTGCTCAGTTGTATCTGACTCTTGTGACCCCATGAACTGCAGCCTGCCAGGCTTCCTTGTCTATTACCACCTCCCAGAGCTTGTTCAATCTCATGTCAATCAAGTTGGTGATACCATCCAACCATCTCATCCTTTGCTGTCCCCTTCTCCTCCTGCCTTCAATCTTTCCCATCACCAGGGTCTTTTCCAATGAGTCAGGTCTTCGCATCAGGTGGCCAAGTATCGGAGCTTCAGCTCAGCATCAGTCCTTTCAATGAATATTCGGAACTGATTTCCTTTAGGACTGACTGATTTGATCTCTTTGCAGTCCAAGGGACTCTCAAGAGTCGTCGAAAGTTCAAAAGCATCAATACTTCAGTGCTCAGCTTTCTTTATAATCCAACTGTCACATCCATACTTGACTACTGGAAAAACCATAGCCCTGACTAAATGGACATTTGCTGGCATAGTAATGTCTTTGCTTTTTAATATGCTGTCTAAGTTTGTCATAGCTTTTCTTCCAAGGAGCAAGCATCTTTTGATTTCATGACTGCCACCACCATCTGCAGTGATTTTGGGGCCCAAGAAAATAAAGTCTGTTACTGTTTCCATTGTTCCACATCTATTTGCCATGAAGTGATGGGACCAGATGCCATGATCTTAGTTTTTTGAAGGTTGAAACCAGATTTTTCACTCTCCTCTTTCCCTTTCATCAAGAACCCCTAGATATATGTATGCATATATATATAATTGATTCACTTTGTTGTACAGCAGAAACTAATACAAGATTGTAAATAAACTATAGCCAATAAAATAATTTGAACAATAAAAAAAATCAGCTCTAGGTTTAACTATAAAAGTTCTAAGCATAATTCCTTCATTCAGATAAAGAGGGCAAAGGCAACCCACTCCAGTACTCTTGCCTGGAGAATCCCATAGGCGGAGGAGCCTGGAAGGCTGCAGTCCATGGGGTCGCTGAGTCAGACACGACTGAGCGACTTCACTATCAGTTTTCACTTTCATGCATTGGAGAAGGAAATGGCAACCCACTCCAGTACTCTTGCCTGGAGAATCCCAGGAACAGGGGAGCCTGGTGGGCTGCCGTCTATGGGGTTGCACAGAGTTGGACACGACTGAAGCGATTTAGCAGCAGCATAAACCAAGCTTTTTTTTAGTTCCCACTATAAACCAAGTAAACATATTGGAGCTATAGTGGATAGATTCTGGAGGAGACAGAAAGATGAATGCAATACAGTCTTTGTCCCTAACGAACTCAAGACCGTGAGAGGAGTGTGACAGGTTTGCCAAAATGTTGGCATTATTGTTTGACTTATTTACAATAAGCAATATTTTATTTATTTTTGTAATCAGAACTGAATACATTAGATGACTTTTTAAAAGGCACTTAGCATCTGAATGCAGAGTTCCAAAGAATAGCAAGGAGAGATAAAGAAAGCCTTCCTTAGCGATCAATGCAAAGAAACAGAGGAAAACAACAGAATGAAAAAGACTAGAGATCTCTTCAAGAAAATTAGAGATACCAAGGGAACATTTCATGCAAAGATGGGCTTGATAAAGGACAGAAATGGTATGGACCTAACAGAAGCAGAAGATGTTAAGAAGAAGTGGCAAGAATACACAGAAGAACTGTATGAAAAAAGATCTTCACGACCCAGATAATCACGATGGTGTGATCACTCACCTAGAGTCAGACATCCTGGAATGTGAAGTCAAGTGGGCCTTAGAAAGCACCACTATGAACAAAGCTAGTGGAGATGATGGCATTCCAGTGGAGCTATTTCAAATCCTGAAAGATGATGCTGTGAAAGTGCTGCACTCAATATGCCAGCAAATTTGGAAAA
>SJYC01085928.1:0-74386 GCA_006408675.1 Madoqua kirkii | reverse complement strand
AAAACACTAGAACAGAATGATGGCTGTTTTATATACAGAAATTCTGCTGAAGAAAACACTTCTATTTGGGAAAATGTTTCTGACAATTTTGCATTGTATGACAGGATGCAGAAAGATATGTTTAAACGACAAAAAAGTTTCTAAATCTCATTTATTTCTTGTATCTATCGAATACTTATACAGTGCTTATCCTGGGCCAGCTATTATTCTAAGTGCTTTACAAAGCGGAACTCATTCTATTAGTCAGGATGCTGGCAGGAAACAGATGGCACACTCAAATTGGATAAATTGAAGTGAAGAGAATAAAAAGAATATTTACAAAGGTGTGAGTGGGATTTAAGAAAGCGCAATAAAAGATTGCACAACCCTGTGGCTGACAGCAGTAGGGAGCCTTTACCTCCCCTTGGCCTGCCTGAAGGGGTGAGGAAAGAGAGTAGTTATATGTACCCAGAAAGAGTGGGTTGCAGACAGCCATGGCAACCTGGCAGAGAGGAACAAGGAGAACAAACATCTGGCCCTTGCTCTTCCTCCTGCCTCCAGCTCTCTCCCATCATTTTTGTTTTTTAAAGATTTTTATTTTTTTGGCCATGCTGCACTGCATGTGAGATCTTAGTTCCCTGACCAGGGATCAAATCTGCACCCCCTTGCAAAAAGATTTTTATTTTTTTGGCCATGCTGCACTGCATGTGAGATCTTAGTTCCCTGACCAGGGATCAAATCTGCACCCCCTTGCACTAGAAGCCCAGAATCCTAACCACTGGACCACCAGGGAAGTCCCCTTGCTTCGAGCTCTCTTAACTGTCCCTCCCATCAGCCAAACAGGATAGAAAGCTGCAGAGTGAAGAGCTCATTGTTGCCACTTTTCTGGGCCAGCCTCCAGGGTCCAGAAGCAGAATAGAGACAGCTTGGAGGAGACTTTGAGGAGGTAAAGATCCTCAGAACACTTATAATAATCCTGGTTAGTAGATGACATTGGTGCATGAGTTTTTATAGCATGCACTAACACAGAGAGAGCTTAAATAACTTGCCCAAGATTGCACAGAGGCTAAGTGGTGGATCCAGGACTCTAACCCAGGCAGTTTGGCCCTGCTGCACTAGGCCTATCTCTTGTATCATATTATTTCCCGATAAGCTTATATATCTTATTATACCCATGCTCTAGGATTTTTTTGTTTTGTTTTGCTTCTAATGTTGTCTGATATGCTGGGATTTAAATGAAGTAAAAAAAAGACCATTGTTAAGAGTCATCCGACTTCTTTCTACCACCTGTTGAAGGGCTGGAGGCATTTTTATGTTATTGTAGACACTTAACTACTGAGGCTCCCATTATGATTCATAGATCATTTTGAAAATTGAGCAATTTTCATGATAGGCATACTTCCCAGGAGCTTCTTGGTATAGTTGGGAAGATTATAGCCAGAGGAAACACAGGAGGTGAAAATTTGGTCTCATTTCTAAGTATTCAGTTGTAAACATGGATTGTGGTCACGTTAAATTCATATACTTGAAGTCTTTTAATTTTCCAACAGAATCATAGGAATCTGGCCATTCTTAATATTCAAGGCATACATCCTTTCTAGTTTTTTTGATGAGTATTTTAAAATATTGCAATAACAACCATGAGTTCAACATAAAATAAGTGTGTTCCACTAATATATCTAAAAAAAAAGAAACAAAGCTTTCTTGTTGATTTCTACCATTAGCTTGGTTTTCTCTTGAATAAACTACTTTCTAGAAGATTCAGAGGTCTTCCCAGGTGGCACTAGTGGTAAAAGCACCTATTTGCCAGTACAGGAGACATAAAAGACAGAGGTTCAACCGCTGGGTTGGGAAGATCCCCAGGAGGAGGAAATGGCACCCCATTCTACTATTCTTGTCTGGAGAATCCCATGGATAGAGGAGACTGTCAGGCTACAGTTCATGGGGTCACAGAGTCAGACATGACTGAAGTAACTTCAGTTCAGTTCAGTTCAGTCACTCAGTCATGTCTGACTCTCTGTGACCCCCTAGACTTCAGCACGGCAGGCCTCTCTTCCATCACCAACTCCTGGGGTTCACTCAAACTCACGTCCATAGAGACAGTGATGCCATCTAGCCATCTCATCCTCTGTCGTCCCCTTCTCCTCCTGCCCCCTCTCACCCAGTATCAGAGTCTTTTCCAGTGAGTCAACTCTTTGCATCAGGTGGCCAAAGTATTGGAGTTTCAGCTTCAGCATCATTCCTTCCAGAGAACACTCAGGACTGATCTCCTTTAGGATGGACTGGTTGGATCTCCTTGCAGTCCAAGGGACTCTCAAGAGTCTTCCCCAACACCACAGTTCAAAAGCATCAATTCTTCAGCGCTCAGCTTTACAGTCCAGCTCTCACATCCATACATGACCACTGGAAAAACCATAGCCTTGACTAGACGGACCTTAGTTGGCAAAGTACTGTCTCTGCTTTTGAATATGCTGTCTAGGTTTGTCATAACTTTCCTTCCAAGGAGTAAACGTCTTTTAATTTCATGGCTGCAATCACCATCTGCAGTGATTTTGGAGCCCCCCAAAATAAAGTCTGACACTGTTTCCACTGTTTCCCCATCTATTTCCCAGGAAGTGATGGGACCAGATGCCATGATCTTTGTTTTCTCAATGCTGAGCTTTAAGCCAACTTTTTCACTCTCCACTTTCACTTTCATTAAGAGACTTTTGAGTTCCTCTTCACTTTCTGCCACAAGAGTGGTGTCATCTGCATATCTGAGGTTATTGATATTTCTCCTGGCAATCTTGATTCCAGCTTGGGCTTCTTCCAGCCCAGCGTTTTTCTTGATGTCCTCTGCATAGAAGTTAAATAAGCAGGGTGACAATATACAGCCTTGACATACTCCTTTTCCTATTAGGAATCAGTCTGTTGTTCCAAGTCCAGTTCTAACTGTTGCTTCCTGACCTGCATACAGGTTTCTTAAGAGGCAGGTCAGGTGGTCTGGTATTCTCATCTCTTTCAGAATTTTCCACAGTTTATTGTGATCCACACAGTCAAAGGTTTTGGTATAGTCAATAAAGCAGAAGCAGATGTTTTTCTGGAACTCTCTTGCTTTTTTGATGATCCAGCAGATGTTGGCAATTTGATCTCTGGTTCCTCTGCCTTTTCTAAAACCAGCTTGAACATCTGGAAGTTCATGGTTCACATATTGCTGAAGCCTGGCTTGGAGAATTTTGAGCATTACTTTACTAGCGTGTGAGATGCGTGCAATTGTGCGATAGTTTGAGCATTCTTTGGCATTGCCTTTCTCTGGGATTGGAATGAAAACTGACCTTTTCCAGTCTTGTGGCCACTGCTGAGTTTCCCAAATTTGCTGGCATATTGAGTGCAGCACTTTTACAATATCATCTTTCAGGATTTGAAATAGCTCAACTGGAATTCCATCACCTCCGCTAGCTTTGTTCGTAGTGATGCTTTCTAAGGCCCACTTGACTTCACATTTCAGGATGTCTGGCTCTAGGTGAGTGATCACACCATTGTGAATATCTTGGTCGTAAGCATCTTTTTTGTACATTTAATCAGCTCTACTCCAGTATAAGATTAAAAGTTAAAAAGACGAAAAATACTCTTCAGTACCCTGAGTGTTACAATTAGTACACCTTTGTTTTTGCTTGTAAAAGCTGGGTTTTTTTAAAGGGTGAGTTAACCTGTACCTGTACCTGTACCTGAATGGAGAAGGAAATGGCAACCCACTCCAGTATTCTTCTCTGGAGAATCCCACGCACGGAGGAGCCTGGTAGGCTACAGTCCATGGGGTCGCAAAGAGTTGGACACGACTGAGCGACTTCACTTTCACTTTCAACCTGTACCTGGATATCCTTCTGTATCTCAGATGCCTTCATCAGTAGGTTTTATTTTCAATTTCCCCAGATCTAAGCTTTCCAGCTTCTACTCATGTGGTCAGCTGCCTGCTCGCCCAGTTTCCTCAAGAGATCACTACCCACACTGCTTACTTTAAATTAAATTTGTGTTGAATCAATCATTTTCTGTTATCATCTACCACCAATTCCTAATTGTCCCTCCCCTGTATTTATTAGAGAGTTGGAGAGAGTGGCTTCCCTGGTAGCTCAGCTGGTAAAGAATCTGCCTGCAACGCAGGAGACCCTGGTTCGATTCGTGGGTTGGGAAGATCCCCTGGAGAAGGGATAAGCTACCCACTCCAGGATTCTGGCCTGGAGAATTCCTTATAGTCCATGGGGTCGCAAAGAGTCAGACACAACTTAGCAACTTCCACTTTCTTTCACTAGAGAGAGTGAGGTCAAGTTCATGCAGCATTTAGCTTCCACCTGTGGCACTGGAGCTGGAAAAGAGAAAGCAAAAGAGCTCACGTCACTCTTCCCACTTCATCCAAGTGCACCACGAAGAATATTAAGCTTTCAGTGGTGAAAGTGAAAGTGTTAGTTGCTCAGTTGTGTCCGACTCTTTGGGACTCCACCTATAGCCTGCCAGGCTCCTCTGATCATGGAATTTTCCAGGCAAGAATACTGGAGTGGATTGCCATTTCCTTCCCCAGGGAATCTTCCCAACCCAGGGATTAAACCCAGGTTTGAAGCATTGCAGGCAGATTCCTTCCCATCTGAGCTACCAGGGAAGTCCTTTCAGGGATGAAGTACAACCTTATTTCACTTGAGGTTGGATTTAGTGAATATCTTTCACTGAGACAGCCCTTTTGTGTCCTCTTTCCCTGTGGCCATATGGGTCACCAGTATTTCCTGTTAGCCCAAGACACTTTATATGGAAGCATATTATAAACCATGAAAGAGTATCTAGGAGTAAAACATTGTCCTTACCTACATTGTGAGAGAGCAGGGATGTCTAAAGATTTTTGAAACTAGGAGTAGTTCATGGTAAAGAAACGTGTTTCATCAAGAGACCTCGAATACGCAGTGTGAGGACTTAAAACTCAGTGCTGTTTTTCTTGGTTCGCCGAACTACATTCCTATTTGCTGAGAATTTGTGGCTTCAAAAGTGTTATCTAAATCCTCACTTAAGTTGGCTAATGAGCTGGAAGCTTTTTCTAGGTTATTAGTTTGACTTTCTACTATTTTCTTTTGCCTGGTCTGCCATATGGTATACATTTGTTTTTAATACTAATGTGAATTTAAATTAATTTTGTTTTGGCAATTTGGAAGAATTTCATAACATCCCTTGAGATAGTTGGAAATGCCCCAGAGTGAAATAAACCCAAGTTGGGAGACACTAATCTAGATGAATGTTAATAGATAGCAGATCAGGATTAATCATGAGTTTTCGTGCTTTCTATCATGAAATAGAGTGCTACCAGTGGTTAGGTTGCAAATAACAGTTAATCCCAAGGTACTGAAAATAATATTTAGTTTTTACTATTTCTCTGAAGTTAATTCTTATGATGCAACCATGACTCATTTCTTCTTATGGTTTGTAGCTCTTATTTTTATGTTAATAGTGAATGAATTATAGCTCATTGGGGAGCATTTTAAATTACACCAGAATCTACCTCATGGTTTACTCAAATGAACAGTCATGAGATTTTAAACAAGTAATTTACAACTAATAATTTATAACAAGGTAGGTTTTGCTGTTAAAGAAAAGCACAATGGATTAAAAAGCATAAGATGAATGATAAGTGCTTGGAGCGTTCCTTTGTTCTTAGCATGTTGGCAATTCCTGTCATTAATAACAATACTTGGCTTTCATGTGGCAAATTTCATTTTGGACGTTTAAAGTACTTTAGAAGCATTCGTTTGTTATTCTTCACGGCATTCCAGGGCCATGGGTGCTCTACCTCAGAAGAAGAAAATTTGTTTCATTAGGAGTTAAGAGTAGGTTTTAGGACCTAAGTCAGTGAGCCTCTGAGGGGAAATGAGGATTAGATCAGATTCCAATGGATTCTTCTCCACTAATTCTCGGAGAAATGCCTCCATAAACCTAGAGATGGAAGAAGCAAGGCTGACTCTTTCCTTACCACATAAGAATGGGGTGAATTACTCCATCATATGCAAATCCTCAAAATCCTTTTGACCGTGGGTCTAGGCTAGGTCAACCTGAACTGTGAGCTGGAAATTGCTACTCAATGAGTCATATCCTCAAAGTGAGCTTCCCCTCCCTCACCCCCTACTGATAAATTATGTTATTTAAGCTGCAATTTTATGTTGAGAAAACTATGGGACATTATCTCTGCTTGGGTGAGAGCTTCCTAAAGGCTGAGATTTTACTTTTTCTTCTTTGTAGAGTCAAGATCTAGAACCAGGCACAGTAGACAAGAATAGATACACACACACACACACACACACACACACACACACCCCAGTGGTCAACTGATTGACCAATTCAGTGAATGTCAATAAAGCAGAGAGAAATATAACCCCTTAAACCTTGTAAATAGCATTAGTATGCAAAGTAAACAATACATAAAATCAGGAGTAATGGTTTAGAAATTGTATTGCTTGTCATCTCAAACAGCTTAGCTCTTCCTATTTGGAAGCTACCCCAATTTTCTCCTACAGCTGTCTGAACCTCAGCAAGAAAGTGGTCCCTGTAATTCAAGCCAGCATCCCAGAGAGCATGTCCTATAGCTTCTTAGGTTGAGCTCAGCAAACAAAGGTTACTGATACTTTCTTAGCCCTGCTGCATATGTAATAGGCCTAGCAATTCTGTAGCTTCCCAACAGCCTGGGCTGCTGGAAAAATGACAGTGACAAAGTTGTCATGACAAAAATGCTCTAGAAAGGCCTAGTCTTATTTTTCCTTTTATGGCTAGAGATGATCTTTTCATCGCTAGTAACAGCTTTTGAAAAATCAGCAACATCAAAGACAAAGGGTACGTGTGGGAGTGAAATGGAAGATAGGATGGATTCTATGGCTTTGCAAATGGATTAAATCCTAAAGTCGGATGTTCCCAGATTATATTGTACTTTGTAGGCATTCAGTTAGGCAAACAAAATAAAAGAACTCTGTATCTGCTCTAGCCTATGTAATTTATTCCTGTTTTGTTAACAGAAACACTGCTCTTCCAAATTTTCAGGTTAATCTTCAGTTTTGTAATTACATTAATAATTACTGTAATTACAAAATAATCTATTGAGAATTAATTAACATGCTTAATTGGGAATTATTTATTCAAAATGTTTATATATAAGTGTCCTACATTATCCAAAGATATTGATTGAACCTGAAATGTCACAAACTTTAGAAACTATTTGCCTTAGACATATTAAAACTTTTAATATTTTAAGGAGAGATAAAACAGTGATCATTTCTGAACATTCTGTCATTCTAAATTGATATTTCTTCCCTAACTACATGACAACAATTAAAGATTAGAACCATAGCTTAAAATATACATAGAAATAGTAAATAGTCTCTTAACTACCTCAAGGAAATGAGATTAAAGATGGCTGTTCCTTTCTATGGCATACTTCTGTGTCATCATTCTATTTCTGGGACATAAAGCATATGTTTAGCTTCAAAGTGGAAATAAGGATGCAGTGTATGGAACACTTAATGACAACACATTAATGGTCTCATTTATTCAGGCTCTCAACATGCCCCATGTCAAATAAAATTTATTTTGTCTTTCTGAATAGACGAATGACTCCTACCTAAAGACATATCTTCATGTGTCATCTCAGCACACCCTGGAATTGCATTTAGCCACAGTGGAACCTACACTAAAAATGCATTCCCTTCCTTCCTTCCTTTCTTTTTTCCTTTCTTCCTCCCTTTATTTCTTTTTGAGTGCATTCCCTTTCTTGGTCCACTTGAAAAAAAATCAAAGGGGATAAATAGTAAAAAAGCAAATGCTGAGACTGATTTTTCTCTAAATAAATAAATGAGGCAATCCTTCCCTGATTTATCCAGGAAAAATATGTTAGCATCCTAGGAAATGATGTTGGCAATGGGAACCATGCAGGGAGAATTATAGAGGAAAAGTCCAGAGCAACGAGAGCCTTGTCATTCACCACAAAAGACCAATCAGGGGGTCTAGGAGAACAAGGATGTGGGGGAAATGCTTGCTGGGTCCTCCTTTAAATAAGCAGATAAGCTGGGAAGCATTGAAACCTGGATAAGTTGAAGGACATGATGTTGGGATACTCAGGCCAAGTTCCGACATGTTGCAGATCCACCGAGAAGCCACGCAAGTCCCAAGAACCAAAAGCATTAGATCTTGTTTTCCAAGATGCCCACCGGAATGGAGGGTTAAAAGGGAGCCAAGAAGATGACCATGGTTCAGGGTTGTTACAGTTTTTCTGATGAGGCTAATGGTTTGAGTTTGGAGCCTGGGTTTATATGCTAGTTTTACCACGTCCTGTGTTGTGTTGGTCAGATGGCAAGTCATGTCCCACTCTCTGCCACCCCAAGGACTGCAGCCCGCCAGGCTCCTCTGTCCATGGGATTTCCCAGGCAAGCATACTGGAGTGGCTTGCCATTTCCTTCTCCAAGGGATCTTTCCGACCCAGGGAGCAAACTCTCATCTCTTGCGTCTCCTGCATTGCGGGCAGATTCCTTACCATCTTAGCCACCAGGGTAGCCACTATCTCCTGGAAAGTGAAATTTTAAGTCACTCAGTCGTGTCCGATTCTTTGCGACCCCATGGATCTCAGCCTGCTAGGCTCCTCTGTCCATGGAATTCTCCAGGCCAGAATACTGGAGTGGATTGCCATTCCCTTCTCCAGGGGATCTTCCCAACCCAGGGATCAAACCCAGGTCTCTCACATTGCGGGCAGGTTCTTTACCATCTGAGCCACCAGGGAAGGCTTACTATCTCCTGGAGTTTGCTCAGGTTCATGTCCATTGAGTTAGTGACACTATCTAACCATCTCATCCTCTCCTGCCCCCTTCTCATTTTGCCTTCAATCTTTTCTAGCATTAGGATTTTTTCCAATGACTCTGCTCTTCGAATACAGTGGCCAAAGTATTGGAGCTTCAGCTTCAGCATCAGTCCTTCTAATGAATCAGTCCTTCAGGGTTGATGGTTGATTTCCTTTAGGACTGACTGGTGTGATCTCCTTGCTATCCAAAGGACTCTCAAGAGTTTTTTTTCCAGCCCTACAATTCAAAAGCATCAATTCTTCGGCACTCAGTCTTTTTTTTTTTTCACTACATTCTAGCTACCATGATTTAACTTCTTTGAGTTTTACCATCTATAAAATGAGGATAATGATGGTATCTAAAATCACAGAGCTGCTCTCAAAATAAAAATGACAGTAGTTAAGATTTACTAAGCATTTACTATATGTCTGGCATTGCGCTAATTTCCTGACATTTGCTATCTGTCTTAATCCTATCATCACTCTCTTTTTATAGATGAGGAAACTAAATCTTAGAAAGATTAATTACCTCACCTTAGGACATTCATCTGGGCTTCCCTGGTAGCTCAGCTGGTAAAGAATCCACCTGTAATGCAGGAGATCTCAGTTCAATCCCTGGGTTGGGAAGATCCCCTGGAGAAGGGATAGGTTACCCACTCCAGTATTCTTGGACTTTCACCTGTGGTTCAGCTGGTAAAGAATCCGCCTGCAATTTGGGAGACCCGGGTTCAATCCTTGGGTTGGGAAGATCCCCTGGAGGAGGGCATGGCCATCCACTCCAGTGTTCTGGGATCCCTGGTGACTCAAATGGTAAAGAATCTGCCTGCAATGCAGGAGACTCAGGAGAGGAGGGTTTGATTCCTGGGTCAGGAAGATCCCAAGGAGAAGGAAACAACAACCACTCCAGTATGCTTGCCTGGGAAATCCCATGGACAGAGGAGCCTGGCAGGCTACAGTCCATGGGATGGCAAAGAGTCAGACACAGCTGGGCAACTAACACTTTCACAGGACATTCATCTAAGAGGCAGCGAGTCCTTGATGAAGCGTAGTGTGTGATACAGTGCAAGTGTCACTAAACACTCCAGAAATGGCCACCGTGATCTTTCCCATGTGTCTCTCTATGAGTGTGCTGATACCAAATGGGACGGCAGGAGCAGAGGGAAACACGCTCCTGCCATGTTGACTCTACAGGTGAGACAGCTGTCAAACCCAGCTGTGGAGAAGGGGACACTAGTGTTTTGCACCAAGCCATGGAGAACTGTCCGTTTTCCCTCTTTAGCTCAAATCTCAGGTTTCCTCCTTCAGTTCTGAGAAATAAAGCTATTGCTATTGCTAAGTCACTTCAGTCGTGTCTGACTCTGTGCGACCCCATAGACAGCAGCCCACCAGGCTCCCCCGTCCCTGGGTTTCTCCAGGCAAGAGCACTGGAGTGGGTTGCCATTTCCTTCTCCAATGCATGAAAGTGAAAAGTGAAAATGAAGTCACTCAGTCATGTCTGACTTAGCGACCCCATGGACTGCAGCCTACCAGGCTCCTCCATCCATGGTATTTTCCAGGAAAGAGTACTGGAGTGGGGTGCCATTGCCTTCTCTGGAGAAACAAAGCACTGGACTGCAATTGAGGAAAATTGTATTCTAGCCCCACGGTTGAGTACACTTTGATGGTACACTCAGGCAAATGTTAGCCATTTGACATCCGAGGAAATCAACAGTTAGGGCATGTTGATACCTGATCAATCTTCTCTCATAGGTAGGTATTGATGGAGATTACACAATCTGTGCTCAGGACACCCATAGGACATAACAGAAGTGTTCTGATTCTCCCCTCAGCTAAGATATGATTGAAACTGGTGCAGACACAAAACTAATAATATGGATCTTATTTTTAAGTTCATTTCTTTTTTTTCTTTTTAAAAGACTTTATTGAAGTATAGCTGATTTGCAATGCTGTGTTAATTTCTGTTATACAGCAAAGTGATTTAATTATATGTATATATGCGTACACACACACACACACACTCTTTTCATATTCTTTCTCATTATGGTTTATCAAGAATATTGAATATAGTTCCTTATGCTATCTATGGGACTTTGTTTTTTATCCATCCTATATATAATAGTTTGCATCTGCTAATCCCAATCTCCTTTCATTTCTTCACTAGGTTATCTTGAATGATCAATTTATTAGAAACTCCTGGTGGGGGAAAAAAAGCTTTTCTAGGTTATAATTGCTGAGTTGGCCTAAAATTTCATTCAGGTTGGTTTAATGGAAAAATCTAAACAAACCTTTTGGCCAACCCAACATTTTTCAACAAATAAACTGTAGAATGCTACATTTCTCGGCATATTATTTTGCCATCGTATTTTCTTCAGTGGCTCCCCTAGAAGTTAGAATAGACAAAATATTTTCCGGAAGATGACTTGTCTCTTGTTTCAAACAAAATTGCTGTAACCATGCTCTGAATTATTCCATAGATAAACTCTCCATCGATGACAAAGGAAATTCAGGACACCATGATGATATTTTCTTATAGAACCTAGCCAGATGATGTGTAGGATTTCAGATGTGTGGGTCCTATTAAAGTTGACAAGAGCTGAGCTATTACAGTCCCCTCATGACACCTTGTATTACATCCCAGGAAGTTTGAAGAAGGTGGCGAAGGATCATCCAAACACCAGCATCACTTTGATAAACTTGTCACCAGGTAAAATAAAAAACACGGATGTTTGCTTCTTTTCCTCTGAAATATAAAGTAATTATGACTATATAAAAACCTTTTACCATAACTAATTAACTAGGAGCTCCTCATAAACTATGTGTCGACAGCTCCGTATGTCTAATTATCTTTTTTTCGCTTCAGAATTGTGATGTTGAATAATGAAGAAAATGTTACCTGATGAAGTCTTTTATTTTATGATGATATCTCTGGAGACAGAGGAAACACAAATGCTTAAATGCCATCTTCAATTACATCTTGGTCTTGGCAAGCTTTCAGCTGGTTTTGATTTGCATGGAAACCACATTATTTTTAAATCCTTACAGAAAGAAGGAAGGAAGGAAAGAGGAAGGGAAGGAAGGAAGGAAGGAAAGGAAACACGGTAATAATTATAAAAGGGTCCCTATAGTTGTTTAAGCACTCCATTAATCCTAGGCATGAGAAACCCTTTTCATATGTAGAAAGCCAGGGCTTAGCTGTTTACTTCCAGCCCTATTCTGCTGGGCATTGTGGCTTGGGTTTTACCAATCCCATTAAAATGTCTCTTCTCTCCTTGCTCCATAATGAAGCACTCTAACTAATTCAAACCAGGCAAGCATGAACTTATACGACAGAAACAGGAAGCTAGGTTTGGGGGGTGTTTCTTTTTTTGGCATGTGTATAATTTTTTCAACCATTGAAGGTAATGGCTCAAATCAATACCTGCAGGCACTTATGTGTAAGACCAGACATGCTAGAGAGGGCATTCAGTCCTTGCCTATTCCCAAGCCTGTGCCCACCGTCCAAATATTTCAACATTTCTGTCAGAGCCCAGCAGTATATTTCAACAGGGTTGGCTATTAAGTGACTCTTTCCTTGCAATGAGGCCAATCCTGTCTTTGGATGCTCATGCCAGATCCATTAAAGTTTAGGCGATCTGCCAGGAGGGGGGATTCTGGGGAGCCCTCAGCTAAGTGGGGCACGCCCTGCAGGCCTGTTTCTATTTCCAGGTGTGTCTATCTGATGTTTTCATTCTTGCAGTTGAGTTGGCATCTTCTAACACAGCCCTTCCGGGGATGAAAGTATAAATCACCTGGGTCTTTTTAAAATCCAGATTTTGATTCAATGTCTCTGAGATGGGGCCTGAGATTCTGCATTTTTATGGCGCTTTCAAATGGTGCTGGTGCGGCTGGTCCATGGACCCTACTTTAAGTAGCGAGGCATCCGTTCCTCAGAGTCAACTCCAGGACTTTCTCCCCCCAAACAAACCCTCTCTCTTCCTCTTCGGTCTTTCTCTGAAATCTGGGAGCACAGAGCAACTGTATTTGACATTGATCTTGGTATCTACCTGGCCTCTGTTTCATCTGATGGGTAAATGTTTCCCCTGAGTATATCTTCACAACCACAGTCTACACTCTGCTTCCTTTTTCTTTGGCTCATCACAGCAGCAACAGTGATGACACCAGAAGCACGAAGGCCCTGGTAACTAACTACTTATTGAATAGAACTGAGCTGAATTGGATTGAACTGACTCTGACTTTTCATGATATCTTGAGAATATGGTTCTTTCCAAACAGGATCCATAGACTTTGTGAGAGCTTTCGTGGTGATTTCATAGTTTCAAATGTTTGGAACAGTGATTCTCAAATAAATAATCATGTTCTAGCATTAGATCTCAGAACCTGCCCTCCCCTATCCCAACCCCACCACCCCAGTCCTCAAAGAAACAAATCAAAGCACGAAGTAAAACACCATCACCAACAGAATCTTTCACTGCCTTTCTCTGGAGAACTCGACTGACCTCCCCATTGTGGTCTCCTCCATCTCTCTGACCCCAGCTGACGGTCTTGACACTAAGAAAAAAACTTCTCTCCTCAGGAAAAGAAACTCCTATTTTGATAAAGTATCACAAAACACTATCTATTATATATTTTTTCTGAATCATCTTCCAGTCAAACGGGTTGAATTTAAAACCCTTCCTCCCACTTGAAAGGAAAACGTCATTGGGTTTTCTTCCTGCTTTTATTCCATCTTTGTTTCAACCCTAGAGCCTCCTCACCTTTTCTTTGCCTACCCTATTTCCTCACACTTACCTGGATCCACTGCAAATCCAACGCCTTGGTCAGATTTCCCTCCACTGCTCCAGCCTCAGGAATGGCACTCTGCTCAGAAATTATGGAGCTGGGACTATATGCAGAATATATTGGGTTGGCCGAAAAGTTCATTCAAGTTTTTCCCTAAGATGGTACAGAAAACTCCGAATAAACTTTTTGGCCAACCCGATATTTGGCCCTTAATTGTGTAGCGACCTGAGTCATGTTTTTCTCTGTTGTCATCTGATGTTTAAATATTTGATTGTTATTTAACTTTAGACGTATTTATACTGATCAAAAGATGCTAGATTAAAATTTGCCAAAGAAACCCATGACCTATACTTTGGTCCCTCTGTATTTCTAGCATATATAAGTCCATTCAACAATAAATTTCTGAGCATCCTAACAGTGGAGTGACTGATTAAGTACCAAAATAAGGTGAAATAGATGTACACAATTGAATATAAGACCTGATATTTCACAATCCAAGGAGTACTTTCACATCTCATTGTCCTTGTGACATGCTTCTGAAGCAGATGCAGAAAGGTAATATGTCATGCAAAGCACTTAATTAGTAAATTCACTTTGACAGTGTTTCAAGTCAGGATGTGAAAAAAAAAAGATATTAAGTGGAATAATATAAAATTTAAATGTGACATGTCAAACAAACTCTCGGAGGAGATACATAAAAATACCAAAGAAGAACAGCGATTTAAAAACTAAACAACGGTAGATCGATTTACGGCTTATTTAGCCAAATCAGCAATCTGGAAAAGGTGCCTCTTAAATTTGGACTGAAAGCTTGACAGAGAGTAAGACAGCCTGACCTCCAGGTTAATAAATTCCATAAGTAGAGAGCAAACATTAAAAATGCCCTGTAGCTCAATGTCTTCAGCCAAAAAGAATTAATCCAATTGACTGAGACCAAGGAAAATGACTGGGAATGTATGGTTGCAGGATGTCTCTGAGGTATTCAAAACCAAGTCAGTTTAAGAACTTGTAAGTTAATAACTAGGACTTTACACATAATCCTGTACTTTACAGGTAGCCAGTGAAGGTTTTTTACAAGCAGGGTAATGTGATTTTCATGCTTGGTGTCAGTCAGCATGTCAGTTACTGAGTTCCAGACCAAGAGAAGTTCCTTGATCAATCCATTAGCTGAGTCCCTTGCAACATGGGCCTGTGGGTGCAGCTCAGCGTTCTGCGCAGCCTAGAGGTCAGAAACACAGCTGGGGAGGCGAGCACGGTGGACAGCTGCCATGGAAAAGTCTGGTTTCTAGGGCTTTTAAATGTGTATTTAGTAAATAATTAAACAGGAAGCCTAAAAAATATGTTAGGATCAAAGATTAAGTGCCAACTCAAAATAGAAATCTTGAGAGCTAACAACCTTCAAAGCTATAGTTCCTGGCAATTTATGGATTTGCAGTAATGGTGAGAACCCAGAAGCAATAAGAGTTTCTTCTTAGTGTGATTCATCATCAGCTTTTAATAGTCAGGCAGAGAATATCCGGAGGTTAGGTAGAGTGAATTTAAGTTTCAAAGAGGTGAAGATGACTATTTTTTTATGCTACATAATGTTAGATGAATATTTTCAATGCCTTGATGGGATTCCTTTTCTAAAAATGGTTCAAGAGTCTTGTGCATGTGTTTTAATTTTTTCAGTAGAAATATTGTATTAAATGATAAGATCTTTACAGATTTAATATAAACTAATATTTGAAAACTAAAATAGGAAAAGCAACAAGACCATTAGTTGAACACCTAACATGTTCCAACCACAGTACCAAGTACTTCACACACATTCTTTTATTCATATGAAGATTACAAAGTAGATAGTATCAACTGCAAAAACAACTAGGAAATGAAAGCTTGGAGAGTAGATTATGCTGACTTTGCCTCTGACCCTTCCAAAGCTGTCTGCAGGCCATCAACATCAGCATCACTTGGGAAGTGGTTAGAAATGCAGACTCTCAGGCTGCAGATACCGAATCAGAATCTGCTTCCACTGGGAGCTGCAGATGGAAAGATCTCTTCCAAGCGTCACTTGAGTGAGTTCTCATCAAGATCATAGGAAAGGAGGCAGACAAGTGATATGACCAAGCTCAGGCTTACCAACAATCCCTGCCCTGCAAATAAGAGCAGCCCAAGGGGTTCCTCATCCAGGAAGCGCATCCATGGAAGGTTCTGGGAGAAGGGTCATATGGTGAAAAATGAAGAAAGGAGACATCTTTGGATGGCTCTGGCAGGGAGCACAGGAGTTCCTGGGCTCTCAAGAAGGGTCATTTTCAGATCTTAACAACTTAATCTCTTTATCCTTCAGTTTCCTCATTTGTAAAACAGGGGTACCAGTGAAGCTGTGGTGAGGCATACAGAAAGAGCTCATTGTATGTTGGTTATCATTATTTCCATGTTGCCCTGGAAGCCACGTACAGTGGAATGAAACTATCAATAACATGGCCTCTCCCCTCCTATTAAGGAACCTAGCTTTTGGGAGGGGATGTAGACGATAAGGTACCACTGGAATAAGTACTATTTATGTAAGAAGAGTACCATAGGAACCATAGAAGGGACATAGAAGCATATGCTAAGAGAGGAGCTCGACTTTATCAAGGAATCAGGAAATATTTCTTATACAACTTACCTTTCATTGTGGTTGAAAGTTTAAGTAAGGAGAGACTCCTGGTGGAAAGGATAGCCCTAGAAATCTTAAAGAGGAAATAAACAGTGGAAAACCAGAAAGATGTGTGGGGTGAGTGCAGAAAGCAAGGTGTTTTGACCTGTGGAGTAGTAGGCAACCTAAAAACGTTCCTGCTAAAACATCTGGGATGTTGCACACAGAATAAAACATATTCTCTTTGCTGTCTGAGGGAGGGAGGAAGTTGGAGCCAAAATCCCCATTGTGAAACAGACTTGCAAAGGATGGATTAGGAAAACTCACTCACCAGCACAGAATGAGGGGGTGGTCTGCTTCTTGGGGTGGAGAGAGACAAAGAGATCTCTGGATTCTTATTTCAAAAACATCATTCAAACTGCAGATTGGAAGAGGGCAAAAGACATACAAGCTTGTGAGTTAAGACACTCAACATTCCAGTGAAGCATTCTGGTGATTTTGACCAAGGCAATGGCAGTGTACATGACCAGTAGCATGATTAATTCTAGGTTCAAAATTGTCACCCTAAATGAAGCATGAAACTGGACAAGGAGCTCATGAAATGACTCAGGAAAATGAAACAGATCGATGACAAGGGTCTGGCTTCCAGAGGCTGAAACAGTGGAAGCTGGCAGGATCTAGGTTCTAGGAGATATTGGCAAAATTTATGCAGGAAAATCCAAGTCAAAAGAAGAATTTGTGGAGTGAGATAGGAAGAATTCTTCGCATGTCAGAGAATAGCAGTCTTTGTCATCACTCCAGGCGAAGGAGCTGCAGAGTAGTCCAGGGCAAGGAGGGTGGTTTGGGGGCCCACCTCCGGAGCTAAGACTTGGAAGAAAATTCTGGAGGAACTGAGAATTCCATCAGAAGTTTAGAGTCACTGACTCAAAACTGTTTCAGGCTAAAAGACCACGTAGTTTAATTTAGTGTTTTATGCGTCTTGTATATATACTTGAGGACTTCCCATGTGGCGCTCGTGGTAAAGCACCCACCTGCCAGTGCAGGAGACTAAGAGACATGGGTTCGATCCCTGAGTCGGAAAGACCCCCTGGAGGAGGGCATGGCAACCCACCCCAGTATTCTTGCCTGGAGAATCCTATGGACAGAGGAGCCTGGCGGGGTACAATCCTTGGGGTCGTAGAATTGAACATGACTGAAGCAACATAGCACGCGTGCATGCATGTCTTGTAGAGATACAGGCAATGAGTCACATACAATCAAGTCTGTTACTCTACATGCGGTCCCTGGGCCAGCAGCATCAGCCTCACCTGGAGGCTCCACTCCAAGCTCCCTGAGTGAGAATTTGCATCTTTAATATGTTCCCCAGAGATGCCTATACACGTGATGGTTTGAGATGCACCTCTCTGGGTGACAGTGTTACCTGAGCGATCTGTGATCACAGATAGGGGATGAATGCAGGATACATGTTCTGAAATGGAGTATGTGAGGGTAGCTTTGAACTATTCCTTCATGCAAACCAAGAATAGAAGAGATCTAGCTGAAACTCCAGTGCTTTGGCCACCTCATGAGAAGAGTTGGCTCATTGGAAAAGACTTTGATGCTGGGAGGGGTTGGGGGCAGGAGGAGAAGGGGACGACCGAGGATGAGATGGTTGGATGGCATCACTGACTTGATGGACATGAGTCTGAGTGAACTCCGGGAGTTGGTGATGGACAGGGAGGCCTGGCGTGCTGCGAAGGGGCCGCAAAGAGTCAGACATGACTGAGTGACTGAACTGAACTGAGCCACATCTAGGCCAAGAGACCTAAGGGTATTGGCGTCCTCCTGCAGGTTAGATTGAGTAGATACAAGAAAACAGATTCCCCCCAAAGTGGAGGAGGAGGAGGTGGCAGAGGTGGCCGCCTTGGGAAACAGCTGAGAGTCCTAAGTTCCAATTTTTTTCCACTCTCAGTTAAATGAGCAGCTAACTGACCTCAACCTCAAACTTAAGAAGCAACCTCAAAATGTCTACAAGTTCACTTTAGATTTAAATTCATAAATACAATACCTCTGCACCAAGGCAGCATTTTTCTTCATTAATGCGTTAATTGCTTAGTCACTCAGTCGTGTCCAACTCTTTGCGACCCCGTGGTTGCAAAGCTCCTCTGTCCGTGGGGATTCTCCAGGAAAGATTACTGGAATGGGTAGCCTATCTTTTCTCCAGTCTATGAGTCAGGAATTCCTGAGTCAGAAATCGAACCATATTGCAAGCGGATTCTTTACCAGCTGAGTTTCCAGGGAAGCCAGTGTGCTGAAATCCTTCTGTGTTACTCTGATGTCACCATGGAGAGCATCTTTTACCCACAATACAATTAGAAAGACTATGTGACATCACTCAAATCAACGAGTGGTACCACCATTTCTCTGTTCAGTGAACACACATTGAGCCCTACTCTGTGCTCACATGGGCCCCAGCAGTGAATGTAGTTGATACAGTCATTGTTCTCAAGGTGCTTCACGTCTGTGAGATCAAATACAATCATCACATGTCTAGCTGCTTTCCTAAGTGTTATTAACATTTAAACTCTGATTCATTTTTGTAACCCACACTCTATGTGATAGACCAATAGTCTATCTATTTGCATGTCTGTTGTCATTTTGCTGCATGAATTGATCAGAAACCTCTTCTGTGCTGTATTTTTAGGAATAGTTTCTTTCAGCTTCAGTATACTCCTTCCTGTGAAAAGCCTGGGGAGTCCTAAGAGATGGCAATCGAGCACATAAATATGTAAATTTCTCCTTGAATTAATAGATCTGCTTTGAGTTTTGTTTTTTTTGTGTTTTTTTTTCCCCTCTGTGGCGTATTAGAATATAAATATCTGGCAGGTTCTCTAAAACTCTATCACTTAGGTCTCTTGAGGGAGAATGTGAGAGCGGAGTACTACAGCATAAGTATCAGTAGTCTTTGTGTCTCTAGATGGCTCTGCTGGGTCTCCAAGGGCTGCAAGAGATGATTTGTCAACTTAACATCAGCTGTAGCAGTTATGGAAGAAGATGGGCTTTTCTCCTAGCTGTAGGTGTGCAGAGGCGCATGCAAAGCTGGAGAACAGAGGCGCAGGTGGAAGAAAGAGGAGGAAATTTATCATTCCCCCACATCCCTCCTTTCACTCCATTCCTGCCACCGCCCTCCTTGGCCTGGCTTTGCATTGCTTCTTTCTCCATTGCTAATCACATATCCTGATGGACATTTAGGTACATTTATGTTGTTGTCCATGGACTTCCCAGGTGGCTCATTGGGTGAAGAATCTGCCTGCAGTGCAGGAGGTGTGGGTTTGATCCTTGGGTCAGGAACATCCCCTAGAGGAGAGCATGGCAACCCACTCCAGTATTCCTGCCTGGGAATTCCATGGACAAAGGAGCCTGACGGGCTACAGTCCATAGCGTTGCAAAGAGTCGGACAGAAGCAACCAAGCTCGCAGGCAAGCATGTTGTTCATATGTAAAAGCAACAACAAAGCCTGGCCATTTAGCTGAACGGCAGGTAGAACTTTGACCTTCGTATCTAAAGGGATAAAACGATAAAACTAGGTGTTAATTATCACTGGATTAGGTTGTGTAGAAGATGAAATATACCCTTTGTATCTTACGTTTGTCTTCTCCTCTCCATAGGTCCCCATTGTGTATGTGTTAACTTAATCCTGCCTCCATGGAAGGGAAAGAGTCCATAGAGGGGTCTGTTTCAGCAGTTAGTCCCCTATTACCCACATTAACAAGCTCAATTTTGCTGGGGACTCCAGGGTTCGTGTGCTTGGGAGATGAGAACACATTCCAGAGCATATTGAAAATGAGAGGTCTTCTTCAAACATCTCATTTCTGCCAGCAGCTGCCCACCACTCTCCTCTTCCCCAGGTCAGCTTTGTGGATCCTTCACCGTCTCTTTCCAGGCATCATCAAGCATCTATCAGCATTTCTTCCCTTCAGCTTTGTTTCCTCTCCACTCTCATAACCACATCCCTGGTCCAGACTCTGGTTCTTTCTCCACTGTATTACAACACTAGCCTTCTAGCTGATCACCTGGCATCCACTCTTTCTTCAAACCTGCCCATCCCTTGAGGCTGATGGTCTGTAAAGACCACCTTTCTTTTATTACTAATAGCTCAAAAATTCTAAGTGAAAGATGGCAGTACACAGTTTAATCCAATTGCTATGTATCTAAGAACATAAAGACCCAGAATTCAGATGGATCTGGGTTCAAATCCAATCTCCACCAGTTACTGATTTACAAGCTCTCCAACCTCTCTAATCTTTAGTACTTTTTAAATTCTTTGCTTTTTTTTTTTAATATGGTAAAATACATGTAACATTAAATTTGCCATTTAAACTATTTGAAGTGTACCATTCAGTGGATTTAATTACATTCATATTGTTGTACAACCATCCTTCTTCAATGTATTCATTGACATACAAGTTCTCTGAATCTCTTCATTCAAGAGTTTTAATAACGCTCAGTCTCCAGCTACTCTTCCTTGCCCAGAGATACAGGAGGAAGGGTGAGAAGTGAGAAGGTTGAAAGTTCCAACCCTCTGATCCCCAGTCTTTCTGGGGACCAGTCTGCATCCTGAAACATCTAGGAGCCCCACCCTAAGTCAATTAGCATAAACTCAGGTGTGATCGAAAGGGGCTTTTTATGAAAAACAAAAGGCTTTCCTATCACTCAGGAGAGTACAAGGGTTTTATCTGCTTTGTGACCAGAACAGGGACAAAGACCAAGTATTTATTATACCATAGCTACCATAACCACTATCTTTTTCCAAAGCTTTTTTCATCATCCCAAACAGAAACCTTGTACTCGTCAAGCAATAATTCTTCTTTCCACTTTCCACCTCTTTTCTTATCTAGTCTGTCTCTATAAATTTACCCATTCTAGGTATTTCATAAAAGTTGGATCATAAATTAATATTTGGTAATATTTGTCCTTTTGTGTTTGGCTTATTTTACTCAGCATGTTTTCAAGATTCATCCATGTTGAACATTTTGTCGTAACTTCCTTTATTTTAATGGCTAAAGAATATTCTATTGTATGTATATGCCACATTTTAAAATTCATTCATCTATTGATGGGGAGAAGGCAATGGCTCCCCACTCCAGTACTCTTGCCTGGAAAATCCCATGGACGGAGGAGCCTGGTAGGTTGTAGTCCATCGGGTCATGAAAAGTCGGACACAACTGAGCAACTTCCCTTTCACTTTTCAGTTTCATGCATTGGAGAAGGAAATGGCAACCCACTCCAGTGTTCTTGCCTGGAGAACCCCAGCGAGGCGGAGCCTGGTGGGCTGCCGTCTATGGGGTCGCACAGAGTCAGACACGACTGAAGTGACTTAACATCTATTGATGGGCACTTGGATTGTTTTCATCTTTTAGCTATTAGGCTGCAATGAATACTGGCACACAAGTATCTGTTTGAGTCCCTGTTTTCAATTCTCTTGGATATATACCTAGGAGCGAAATTGCTGGGTCAGATAGTAATTTCATGTTTAGTTTTTTGAGGAACTACCAAACTTTTTTCTGTGGCGGTACCATTTTACATTCCTCTCAAGTGATGTATGGGTTTTCCAGGTGGCTCTAATGTTAAAGAATCTGCCTGCCAATGCAGGAGATGAAAGAGACACAGGTTCAATCACTAGATCAGGAAGATCCTCTGGATTAGGAAGTGGCAACGCATTCCAGTATTCTTGCCCAGGAAATCCCGTGGACAGAGAAGTCTGGAAGTCTAGCCGGCTACAGTCCATGGAGTTACAAAGAGTCAACACAGCTGACCAACGGAGCACAAGTAACGCACAAGGCTTCCACCGTCTCTACATCCTGCCCACACTTGCTGCTTTCTTTCTCACTTTTTTTGAAAAATTGTAACCATTGTAGTAGGTGTGGAGCAGTATCTCCTGGTTTGATTTACCTTTGCCCAGTGACTAATAAGTATCTTTTCAGTGCATTTATATATTTTGTTTGGAGAAATGTCTAATCAAGTCCTTTGCTTATTCGTAAAATTGGATTGTTCCCTTTTGTTTGTCTACTTTCTGTCGTTGTTGACTTTCTCTTTCTTAATTTTTTTTTATTTTTATTTTTTGAATTTATGTTAGATGTGGTAGGTCTTTGTTGCTATGTATGGGCTTCTCATCGCGTGGCTTCATTGTGTGCTGAGCTCGGGGCTCGGTTCTTGCGGCGCTTAGGCTTAGTTGGTCTGCAGATGTGGAATCTTCCCAGAGCAGGGATCGAACCCATGTCCCCTGTGTTGGCAGGCAGACTCTTAACCACTGCGCCACCAGGGAAGTCTCATTGTTGACTTTCAATTCTTTATATATTCTAGATACTAAATCCTTGTAAGTGATTTGCATGTGCTTTCTCCTATTCTATATATATATTTTTTTTACTTCACAATATTGTATTGGTTTTGCCATACATCAGCATGAATCCGCCATGGGTATAGTTTGTCTTTATTTTTTTGGTAGTATCCTTTGATGCACAAATTTTTAAAATTTTGATGAAGTCCAGTTTATCTGTTCTTTTCTTTTGTTATTTGTGCTTTTAGGTCATATGTAAGAATCCATTGCCAAATTTAAAATCATGATAACTGACACATGTTTTTTTCTATGAATTTATGGATTTAGTGAGTTCTTCTATTTAGGTTAGTGATTCATTTTGAGTTAATTTTTGTGCATCAAAAATGGGCAGAAGACCTAAATAGACATCTCTCCAAAAAAGACATATAGGTGGTCAATAGGAACATGAAAAGATGCTCAACGTTGCTAATTACTAAAGAAATGAAAATCAAAACTGCAATGAGATATCACCTTACACCAGTCAGAATGACCATTATCAAAAGGTCTACAACTAATAAATGCTGGAGAGGATGTAGAGAAAAGGGAACCCTCCTATTGCCTTGGTGGAAATGTAAATTGGTTCAGAAACTATGAGAACAGTATGCTGCTGCTGCTAAGTCGTTTCAGTCGTGTCCAACTCTGTGCAACCCCATAGATGGCAGCCCACCAGGCTCCTCCATCCCTGGGATTCTCCAGGCAAGAACACTGGAGTGGGTTGCCATTTTGGAAGTTCCTTAAAAAACTAAAAATAAGAGTTGCCTGCTGTATAATCCAGTAATCCCACTCCTGGACTTATAGCCAGAAAAGGTGAAAATTCTAATTTGAAAAGGTACACACGCCCCAGTGTTTAAAGCAGCACTATTTATAGTAGCCAAGACATGGAAGTAAACTAAGTGTCCATCAACAGATGATGGATAAAGAAAATGCAGTATATACATACAGAAATATTTATAGGTATATGTATATACACATAATATGGGCTTCCCTGGTGGCTCAGCTGGTACAGAATCCACTTGCAATGCAGGAGACCTGGATTTGATCCCTGGATTGGGAAGATCCCCTCAAGAAGGGAATGGCTACCCTCTTCAGTATTATGGCCTGGAGAATTCCATGGACAGTATAGTCCATGGGGTCACAAAGAGTCTAACATGACTGAGGGACTTTCACTGATGTAAACACACACACACACATATGTATATATTTTAACTCTGGCAGCTGAGAGGTGCTAGAAGCAATGACTCCCCAGTAGCAATCCGTTAACCTAGTGCCCGGATATTGGTTTTACTTTTTTATGAAAAGAACAAGCATTCCTGAGAGAAATGATCAATTCTACAAAATGACTCCGAAACATCTTACAGTTCCAGAAAGATCAAACAATTCCCCTGCATACTATGCCAAGGGTCAGCTGTTTTCTCCAGGGTAAAGCCAGAGGGAACCTTGTTCCCTACTGCCCAGAGAAAGAACTAGACTCCACACCCAAGCAATAAATCCACGGTCTTTTTCTTGCTCTCTACAATGACTCTTTGGCAAGAGTTTTGTCTTTACTTTTTTCCTAGCCACGTGACCTAATTTTCCACCCTTTTTGGCTCCACTTAGAAGCTTTCACCAAAACATCTGTTGAGGTCAGCCCACTGAGTGTGTTTCAGATTTTATAGCTGAGCACATGGATATCATACCCTCATTCCTGGCTGTTTCCACAAGGGATGTGAGGAGCGGCCCTCTGTCTGAAATGCAAGATGAAAATAAAGTATATTGGGCAGAGACTGTGAAAGGCCATAATAATGAGCTTCCTTGAATGAACTATGAATAAGTAAATGCTGATTGGTGTTTTGTACATCATGTCCTTATACAAAATAATCTTATAAGGAAGAGAAGATTTCATTCTGAAACCCAAAGCTCACTGTCAAGTACACACACACAAACTTTCTTTGTACCACTTTCCTTACCTGCTAGAAATAGTTTATAATCAAATAGTACATTTTAAGCTTTTTATTTTGCTAATGAGGAAACTGAGGTAGAGAGTTGCCTCGCCATTGCATAAACATTATATGAACATTTTATACAAAATGTTATTTATGCAAGATGAAAAACCTTTTGGGGTATTAGAATAATTATTTAGTCTTTTAAAGTTATAATAAACATTGGCTTTTAATAAAACTTTATTATAAAGGCTTTGGATTAGAGCCATCTGCAGTTTTTCTCTACATAGTTAGATGAGTGAAAAGATCTTTTTCTTTTCCCCTCATTCCTAGTTAACTATGGATTATTAAGCACAGGGAGAAGAAGATCGAAGCTATATGATACATTGAGGTCATTCTAGGAAAAAATGATACACAGAAGTTCAAGCTTCCAAAACAGGTACATTAAGGGATGACTTTACAATTGCAGGTAAATAATCCATCTTATAAAATTAATCATATAACAAGCTATATGGAATATAAAAATCTGATTTATAAAAATTATTTGCATCAAAAAATTCTATGTAGGCTCTATCACTAAATTAAGAAGAGGAAGTACACTAGTACTTGGTTATAAATACAAACATTAAAACACTCATTAGCCCTGATATGATGCAAATTCTCTTCTAATTTGTTTCTTTAAAGTTCAATTATTTTAAAAAATTTCATGAAATATTTGCTGTGCAAGTCATACTGTAATCTTATTTGGTGTTGTAAAAGAAAGACATAAAACCACGGTTTCAACAAAGTATATTTCCAAGCCATAGAATAACCTGAAATCCGTATTTTACTGTCAACAGAGTTAAGTAGACACATGATCTTACTGCACAGAAACTCTTTCCTCATATCCTTGTCATCAAACTGTCAGGAGAACTGTTTCATGCCATCCTGGGTCAAGACAGTCACTGTATGGTTTTTTGAACTTTGAAGAACTAACCATCTTATAAACCTATCACATTACATATATATTGTCAAGAGTATTTCTCAAACATTTTGTAGTTAGAAGAAACTTCTAGAAATCCATTGGTTGATAGCAGAAAGTCAGTGCTCTCCTAGACATCCCATTTCCCTTCCCTCTCTCATTATAGACTTCAAATGGAGCCCCACCCTCCAATAATTATGGATGGACAAAATGATGGGCAACCAAACCCATCTCAGATGAGGGCATTTTCTTGAGACTCCAGTGCTGAAATGATAAATGAGTAGACCATTTGGCCTTCAAGAAATGACAAAGAATGTATTTTTATACAACTGATTAGAGAGTATTTTCAGTTTTGTTACATGTGTGTCCACTCTTGACCCTCTGGATATATGGAGAAAGAAAATGTATATTACTTCTGATATTTCAAGATTAAAGTTTCGAGGACACTTCCTGTACGGACTTCCGGTTCTTGGCAGTAGCCTGATAGGATGCTTGCATGGCATGAACTCCTCACCCTCGTTCTATATTATCAACACTATATACAATCAGATTCTCCTTAAGTCACTTTACTTTGCCAGTGATTTCTCATGCCCAGATTATCAATACTATTACTTCTGTTTTGCTATCACTCACTTGCATTTACTTGTTTGGAGCAGGGAAGAGGACATTTTAAACACATTCAACTAGGTCTTGGTTTAGGGGTCAGAAATGTGCTTCAAGTCACACACCAGCCTGCAAACATCTGGTGTCCCAGATGGGAGTAATAACTGCTCAGCTCTTATTTTCATAACTGTATTATGGAAGATGTTCACTGGTTTCCTCCTCGGTGAGTTTAATTCACACCAATATTTTAAGGAAGATTAGAAAAAAAAATGGAATGAAAGAAAACATTTCTGACAGCGAAGAGCTGGGTTTTCATGTTCCCATCATATAAAAAAATTCCGAGATAATTATAGTGTATAACAGATCTTTAATGCTTATTTTGTGAATCAAATCAACTCTGTATTATTTTCTTTGCTGAAGCTCAACACACACCACAGAAATGCCATATTTTTAGCCCAGCTATAGGTTTTATGTTTTTCCTCTAAAATGATTATCCCCGGTGAAATAGTTTTTGTAAAACCAACTGAAAATCAAGCAACATCACAGAGCTGCTTTTTCGTTCCATGTCATCATTCAGCCTCACTTGAAAGACTGTCATTAAGAGCTGGCCCAGCTGTTGCATCACCAGCCCTTTCAACAGCTGCACTAAGGACGAATCGTGTTATTTTATTTCTTGCTTCTTCTCTAAGAGGATTTTTAATAGTGTCGCCCAAATTTGCTATTGGGAAGAAGTCAGGGACTCGCAAGCAGACTGTCAGCTCCTCACTGATAGGGCTTCTCAGGGGGAGTCACAGAATCACAGATGCAAAGCCTAGCAACACCAGTATAGTTATCTCCATCTGAGAGCTGAAGCTAGAGGCAGAGTCAGTTCTGAATAGCACTCCTAAGGAATAGACCGCCAAGTGCAAAATGCCATGAGCACTAGGGGTTTTGTCTCTTTTGTCAACTAACATGTGCTAACCCTCCAGAAGAGTGCCTGGCACATGGTGGGCACTCAAGAAATATTTACCGAATCAGTGAATATCAGCTTCTTGATCAAGGTTATAAGCCACTTAGGAATCATATTGGACTTTCTCATGTGGCCCTACATTACCAGGGTTGGCAACATGAGTTAGTGAAAAGTGCGCCCAGAGGTGTTAGCTCTTACTTGTGCTTTCTCAGCCAAGTACCTTTTTTTTTTGGATGCGTTTCCAAAAGCAAATAACTCAGAAGCTTAAGCTGCCTAATCTGTACACTGAGATAATATTGGACCTACCTATTTCATAGGACTTAATGCCTATCAATTTAGACAGTGTATGACAAACTCTTAAGTGTTGGAGGGTATTGTTACTATCAGCAAATGGACTCTGACATGTAGTCATTTTATGACTGCAGAAAAGTTTAGGCAGGAGCTCTGTGGCAGAAGCAAGCTCTCCAGTGTGATAAAAGGCCCTCATCCAGGGCATGCTGGGAGCCATGACCTGGTCCACTCCTGAGCTGAAACCAGTACAGCAAGAGCAACGGAAACTAATGCAACCCTTAATGAGATCCAGAGTGTGGTGGAGGAGCTGGGCAAGAGGAGCAGTCAAGAAAAGGTCAGGGCTGGGCAGAAGTTCAAGTTAGTTATCCCACATATGGGATGTTGAGGATACATTTATAGCCGGTCCAGATAGTAGATTAAAATGTAGTGCTGAGAATTCTGGGTGGATATGGTCAACAGTAGGGCTTCCCAGGTGGTGCTAGTAGTAAAGAACCCGCCTGCCAATGGAGGAGACTGGAGTTTGATCCTTGGGTTGGGAAGATCCCCTGGAAAAGGAAATGGCTACCCACTCCAGTGATTTTGCCTGGAGAATTCCATGGATGGAGAGACTGGTAAGCTATGGCCCATATGGTTACAAAGAGTCGGACACAACTGAAGTGACTTAGCATGTAGTTCATGGTCATCAGTCTCCAGAGAAATCTAGGTCTTTGGTAGAGAAATCTAGGTCTTTGGTAGACAAATCAATTCCTTGACCTATGTTCATGCATTTGGAAACCAGGGCTAGATCTAAGAGAGGGGAGCTGGCAGATCCTATAAGAGGGGACAGAAACTAGGATTCTGTTGATGCCAGAATACAAATGTAGCAGAAACTGGCATAGAAGGCCTAGATAGGCAGAGTTATCCTATGCTGGCATAGGAGGAGACTACAACACAGTCCTTGTGGGATATCCAGAAGTTCGTCTACTCTAGATGCCTAGACATCACATGTTCTTAATGTACCAGCAGACCTGGGTGGGGCTAGGCTCCCAGGGGCCAGACAGCCTTGTTGGTAGCTCAGGTGGGAAGATCAGAATTCTCTGATAGTTAGCACTAGACTAATGGTAGGAAAGCTATTTAAAAAAAAAAAACTCTAAAGACCGTTGCTTTTGGTATGAAGAGACAAGAGACCACAGTTATGGACGAAGCACAGATGTACTTTGTGATATCTTAAGACAAAAGGCATATCCACAATTTTCCAAGTGTTTATTCAAAACAAAAAGACACCGAGCGGTCAAGGCCGCGGCCGTAGAGCAAGGAGCAATGCTTGTCTGCATGCATTGTTTCCCTAGCCCTGCCCCTTTTGAGTCCCCTTGTCCATAACCACCCTGCGGATGGCCAGCAAGGGAGACAAGGGACAGTCCAATGTGGTTCGTGGCTGTTCCCCATGTCTCCTTCATGCGGCTCTTCTCCATGACTCCTTCTCGTGGCCCTCTCCATTCCAGTTCTACCAGGAGCCTCACACTTGACTTTATTTCCCATTCCAGGGCTCTTAGTCTTCAATGTTGACACTGACTGTTTTCCTGGCTAGACCTCAGCACACTCCATGGACTCTGGCCTTCTCAGCCTCTGGCTCAATTCACCCCCTGGAGTCTCAGGTGGAAAACTTTGCTCAAGATCTGACTCTACGACCAAAACCAGCCTCTACCAACTTGACCAGCACTCAGATGGACCCCCTCCAGCCACCCAAAGAGGGATAACTTTGCCATCAGCCTGCTCTATACCAAAGCCTTTCCACTGGATTGTGCAGCCACTTCTGTGAGAGACCTTAGGGAAAACCCAGAGCGTGTAGGAGAGCTGTTTGTTCAGAAATGGAAGAAAACACCACGCCTAGAGGAGGCCTGGAACCAGAAACAGCCCACCAGCTGAGATGCCCCCATGTTACCTGCAGTGTTTCACTGCCATTTTTAATTTTCTTTTCACAGTCATCCCTTTGAAATCTGCAGTGACTCATGGAAAGTTATGAAATTTTCAGCCATTCACATTCTATGGTAAAATAGATTGACACAGTTTCTTTCCTCTCAATATCTAGCACAGTGCACTTGTAAGAGTAAATATATGGTGTGTCAGAGTGTGAAAGTGAAAGTGTTAGTGGCTCAGTCGTGTCCAACTCTGTTCGATCCCATGCACTCTAGCCTGCCAGGTTCCTCTGTCCACAGGATTCTCTAGGCATGAATACTGGAGTGGGTTTCCATTCCCTTCTCCAGAGGAGCTTCCTGACCCAGGGATTGAACCCCAGGTCTCCTGCATTTCAGGCAGATTCTTCACTAACTGAGCCAGCAGGGAATCCCTTGTCAAGCTATGGGAAGAAGGTAAAATAACTGAAGATGTTTGGAGGCCAGGAGAAACTCTCTTGAAATAGATGATGACACAGTGGGGAGGGAGCGAGGTCAGAGGAGCACTAAGGACACTGGGACTAGGGCTCAGGTAGAGCAGGAGGCAGAGGAGAAGTATCAGAAAGAGGATACCAAGCTTTCTTTTTGTTGTTACTGCTCCCCCAAATTTTGCTTTGGACCAGCTATGAATCAGGAAGGAGATTCGTGTCCCTGAGATCAGGGTCCAGACTGATATAATTATTATCATTTGTAACTGGGCTTCCATTCTTTTTTTTTTTAATTATCAAATTTGGACTAGTAACATTTCCAGTGGTTCAAATTCAGACAGTACCAAAGTCACCTCCACGAAGCCACTTCCACGTGATAGAGGATCCTTCTAGGGCTGAAAAAAAATCCTTGCATAAATAAGTAAACACACTCTCTCTCTCTTTTTTTTAGGCTGTTATTTCAAAAGTAATAGTTTGGGAACAGTAAGCTAATATTGGCTTTGGGGCCTGCCAGGAAACCTGACTATCAACTCTAACATTTTTTTTTTTCCCCAAGAGAAACTATATTCTCAGAACCACATAATCAACCTAAAGGTACATGTCTAGAGGCACATTCATACTCTGAAGGCTTCCTGTTTAGATGTATAAGAAGCAGTGCTGAATAGGCAGAGATGTGAAGAATGCGGCAGTGGAAAGTGAAAAGTGCCTGTATATGCCAGATTGAAGTTTTCCATGATTTTTTTTTCCTCCCAAAAAAAGTACCTTCAAGATGGGCTTTTGAGAAGACAACATTTATTGGGCTTAAAGGCTGACAAGAAGTGAGAGTGGCAAGAAACCTTCTTATGTTATCAACAGTCTCCTCTGGCTAAATAGCAGAGATCTCGATGCAAGGGGTTCGAAGGCTGTTCTCACAAACTCGTTCCAACTGGCTCACAGCTGTAGATGGTTTCTGCATCCATGGATGGAAACCCATTAATTCCAAGCTCTTATATGGGCCATACTTTAACTGAATAACGGGCCAAATGCCTGTATTTTGTTAATATCACTCGCTGGTGTTTTTCTGGCACAACGTTTGTGTGAGTTATGTTTACATGACAAAGTGAATCAAGTGTGAGTTGTGATGATCACTCCCAGAAACATCAAGGACCACTTGGTGTTTGCACACGGTCCACCACGCCTAGGTTGAAAGCATCTTCTCTTAGGAGATATTATGATAACTTAACCAAACTTTTGGATAAGGAAATGGCAACCCTCTCCAGTGTTCTTGCCTTGAGAATCCCAGGGACTGGGGAGCCTGGTGGGCTGCCATCTGTGGGGTCACACAGAGTCGGACACGACTGAAGCGACTTAGCAGCAACAGCAGCAGCAACCAAATTTTGACACACACAAAAAATCACAAATTCATTATGGAGCCTGCGTGTGGGTTTCTGTAAACATCTTTGAAAGGACAAACATTTAGATTTCAAACCAATGAAAGGAAGAAGTTCAATAATATAGTGGAAATGGTTAAACCCCCTCTTTGAATTTGATTGAACCTAAGAAGAAATCAGGGTTTCCCTGGTGGCTCAGCTGGTAAAGGATCTGCCTGCAGTGTGGGAGACCTGGGCTCGATCCCTGGGTTGGGAAGATCCCCTGCCTGGAGAAGGGAACAGCTACCCACTCTAGTATTCTGGCCTGGAGAATTCCATGGCACAGTCCATGGGGTCGAAAAGAGTTGGACACAACTGAATGACTTTCACTTTGACTTTCAAGAAGAAATCAAGTCTTCCTTTCTTGACCAGAACCTACTGTTCAATCAATTTTTGCTACAAATACAAAACCTTGGTATCACAGAATGATAGTTGTGTGCATGTTTTTCTCTCTCAGTATTTCTAAGCTTCTTAAAGGCAAGGCTGCTATATCTTTCCAAGAAAGAGAGACAGAGAGACAGAAAAAGAGATACAAGACCCTCAGACTTGAATTTCATACCATGTCATTATTTTATGCTTCACAATGCTTAGAAAGCAGAATTGCACTCGGTCATTTTTGCTAAGTCACTTAAATTGAATTAGAGATCATTTCAACATATCAGTGTATTAATTTAGCAAACACATACATACCACTAATCAGGTGCTAAGCCTTCATCCAAGTGCTTTATGAATAGTGACTTATTGAATCGGCAGCCACATTGTGAATATAGAGAATTCTCAAATAGCAGCCTCTCTTTAGAATTTAAGATCATTATGGTATCTTTGTTTTTTGGCCCTCTCTTGTGACATGTGGAACTTGCCTGACAAGCCCCCTGCAGTGGAAGCTCTGAGTCTTAACCACTGGGCCACCAGGAAATTCCATTGTGATATTTTATTCACAAGGTGAACACAATTTTGCTATCAGAGTAACGTTTTGTATATACATTTTTTCTTTACTATGAAACGGGTATATTTTTAAGTAAAAAAATTAGGAAAACAGAAAATACAAGAAAAAAAAAAGACAATAAAATCACTCTTCACAGAAATAAGTCCCCTACAGGATTTTTCATTAGACATATATTTTGAATATCTCTGAAAAATCTATCTGTAATTGTTTTTTTTGTTTTGTTTTTGGCAGCTGGGAAGATCTTAATTCCCCAAGCAGGAATTGAATCTATGCCTTAGGCAGTGAAAGAATGGAGTCCTAACTACAAGACCTTCATAGGATCCCCATTATCTGTAATTTCTGTTCATTCTATCAAAATAGAACCCACCCCAGCCCCAAGTTATTCCCTTTCCTGTCATTCTATTTTATTGCTAGCTTTGCACTCATCACTATCTAAAATAATCTCATTTATTCCATTTTCATTTTTCTCTCTGTCTCCTGCTGCTAGAATTGAACCTCACTGAATGTCCCCAGGGCCAAGTACATAGCTGATGCTCAATAAATGTTTCTTAAAGGAATTAATATGCTTTTTCTGTTAGGTATAGAATCGGCGTGATCAACTCAGCAGGATACCTTAGAGCATGGTATCTTTGGTGTAGGTGAAATTATTTTGCTCAACACTGAAAAAACTGGAGCTAAAATTTAATGACCACCATATCTGAAAAAGTTCTGTACCAATTAAATTAGTTCTGATAATGTTGCAAAAATGCTTTCAAAATGCCAGTGAGGTCTTGTTCAGTTAGGATTTTAATGGACTAATCCTTTGCCTCCTGAGAATATCATGGGCAGAGAATTGCCAGTGCAAAATCTTAAGTGAAAACATATTTAACGGGGTCAAGAGAAAGTGTCATCTTCATAAGTCCTATGAAGCCAGTTTTGATCTTTCCCCAAATGCTTATTTCACAAAACAGCGTTGCTAGGTATAAAAAATTCAACGAGTCAAAGGAATTCAGATTCTAAGAGAAAATATAAATAGGGGCATCCATTTAACAGTAACTGGTTTCTAAAAAGATTCCTTATCATGACCTTAGGACATATTGAAACATAAAGAAAAGGGCTTGATTTGGCTTGTGGATTCTTTTAAGGCAGTTCAACTGCTTCACATACAATTTTTGCAACATACCCATGACGAGATAAATAAGACACTATTATTGTTGTTCCTATACTACAGAATTGGAAGCTAACAACTCAGTAAGTATTTGCTGAGCATCTATCGTTTGCCCAGTTCAGTGTTAAGTAAACTGTGCCTAAGAAAGAGTTTGGTTCAAAGAAGCTTTAGATACAGTTGGGGAAGTAAAATGAGAATTAGATTCAAGCAATTAGAAGAAAGAGAGCAAAACCAAGCGACGCTCATTTACTAGAGACGCCGCAGCTCAAGGATGGGGGTGGAGGTGGTGTGGGCAACAGGAAGAAACGTCATCTCCAAAGATGGAGGGAAGCAGGGTTGATAACGGTAGCAAAGACAGTCACACCACCACCTCACGGGGACTGAATGCTCACCATCATCAGTTACTGATCTAAGGGCTTTGCATAAACTCAATCCTCACAACAAGCCTATGAAATTGATCCCACTGTAATCCCCATTCTGCAGGTGAGGAAACTGTGACCCACAGGATTTAAAAAATAAAAATAAAAAAGCTGCCAAGTCATGCAACTTAAGATTAAGTACAGAATGAACAGGTAAGTCATGAACCTGACCTCAAAGTCAATCAACTGGTACAGAGAGAGATCCTGGCCCAGCTGGAGAACTAGATTCCAATTGAGACTAGATAAAGCCCGAAGGATAAGAACATCCCAGTTACGTAGAACTTCAAGTATCCACTTGGGTGACTCTTTTAAGCCAACTGTTCTCTGAGTTTCTTGGTTTAGGACCCTTTTATACTCTTAACAATTACTGAGAATTCCAAAGAGCTTTTGTTTGTATAGGTTGTATTTCTTGATATTTATCACATAGAAATTAACACAGAGGAATTTTTAATATTAATATTTTTATTTTTCAAATGATAATAGTAAGCCCATTACAATCCCTGATGCTGGGAAAGATTGAGGGCAAGAGGAGGAGAGGGTGACAGAGGATGGGATGGTTGGATGGCATCACTGACTCAATGGACTTGAGTTGGAGCAAGCTCTGGGAGATGGTAAAGGACAGGGAAGCCTGGCGTGCTGCAGTTCATGGGGTCGCAAAGAGTCGGACACGACTGAGTGACTGAACAGCAATACTGCATAAAGAACACATTTATGGAGAATAATAGAAAAGAAAATATTTAGTGGAAGAATAATTTTACTTTGCTGCTGCTGCTAAGTTGCTTTAGTCGTGTCCGACTCTGTGCGATCCCATAGATGGCAGCCCACCAGGCTCCTCTGTCTCCGAGATTCTCCAGGCAAGAATACTGGAGTGGGTTGCCATTTCCTTCTTCAGTGCATGAACGTTGAAAGTGAAAGTGAAGTCGCTCAGTCGTGTCCGACTCTTGGCTACCCCATGGACTGTAGGTAGGCTCCTCAGTCCATGGGATTTTCCAGGCAAGCATACTTTACATATATTCAAATTTCTTTCATACCTGGCTTCATTAAATTAACTTTGTAAGGTAGTAATATACTGTTATCCAAAGTGGCTGCCCCATTTAACATTCTAACCCACCATGCATGGGACTTCCAATAGCTCCACAGACTTTGCCAGTACTTGATATTATCAATCTTTATTACTTTCCTGTTCCAATAGGTTTGTTTCTCATTCACATCATGGTTTTAATTTGCCTTTCTGTTATGACTAGTGATGTTGAACATATTCACATATGCTTATTGACTATATTCTTTTGTGAAGTTTCTTTTCCACTCTTTTGCCCATGTTTTAATTGGGTGTTTTTTTTTTTATTATATTATTGAGTTGTAGAGCTTTTGAGGGTCTTCCTTGGTGGCTCAGCGGTAAAGAATCCACTTGCCAAGCAGAAACCCCAGGTTTGATCCCTGGTTCGGAAAGATCCCTTGGAGAAGGAAATGGCAACCCATTCCAGTGTTCTTGCCTGGAAAACCCCATGGATAAAGGAGCCTTGGAGGGCGGCAGTCAACTTGGGCACAAAGAGTCAGACACGACTTAGCAATAAATTTTCACTTTTTTGTTTCAGAGCTTTTCACATGCTCTGAATACAAAGCAACTGTTGGATATTTTGTAAACATTTTTCTCCAGCCTGTAATTTTCCTTTTTGTTTTCCTGAAATTATGTCTTTCAAAGAAGAGAAATTTTTCATCTTGATAAAATATTTCTTATCATTTTTTTCTTTTATGTGTTTTGGCATCCAGTGGGTAGCTCAAACGGTAAAGAATCTACCTGCAGTGCAGGAGACATGGGCTCAATTCCTGGGTCAGGAAGGTCCCCTGGAGAAGGGAATGGCAACCCACTCCAGTATTCTTGCCTGGAGAATCCCATGGACAGAGGAGCCTGGCAAGCTACAGTCCATGGGGTTGCAAAGAGTCAGATATGACTGAACGACAAATACTTTTCACTTTAAGAAATCTTGGTCTGTACCAATATCACAGTATCCTCTGTATTTTTTTTTCTAAAAGTTTAATCAGTTTAGCTCTTACTTTTAGATCTATGACCTATTTTGATATATGGCGTGAGATAATGGTTGAGGTTTCTTCATTTTCATACAGATATCCATTTGTTCCAGCACTATTTGTTGAAAAGACTAATTTATTTCCATTGAATTACCTTGATATCTTTGATGAAAATCAATTGACCACATAACTGCGGGTCTATTTCTGGACAGATCAAGTCTGTTTCTTGATCTATTTTTATGTTAATGCCTCATTGTCTTGATTATTATAGCTTTAGAATAAGTCTCAGGGTCAGATAGGATGAGTCCTCCAATTCTGGTATTCTTTTTCTAAGTTATTTTAGCTATTTTAGGTCCTTTCCTTTTCCATATAAATTTTAAAATAATGTCATTTATTTCTTCAAAAATGCCTAGTAGGATTATGCTGGGATTGCATCGAATCTTGAGATCAACTTGGGTAGGACTGCCAACTTAATAATATTGAATCTCCCAAGCCAGGATACAGTAAACTATGGTCTGCAGCCTACCCGTTCTTGTATGTCCTCAAGCTAAAAGTGGTTTTACATTTTGGAAGGCTTGTAAAACAAAGCAAAGAAAAATACTCCAGAGAGACCTGTGTGGTCTGAAAAACCACCAATATTTACTCTCTGGCCATTCAGAAAAAGCTTGTCAACCTGTGTTCAAACCTTTAAATGTGGCTCATCTGTCCATTTATTTACCTCTTCAGTTTCCCTTTAAAATGTCTTGTATGTTTTCAATGCACCAGTCTTATGCATCTTTCATTAAATGTATGCTTAATATGCTTAAGCATTTATTTTTGTGATCCACTGCTACAAGTAGTGGAGGCAGAAACAGGGGCAGAGGACACAAATAGTTAGCTTCTTTTTTTTTTTAAGAAGTCAGATTACATAGTGAAAACACTAAAATAGTTTTAATAATCCAGTGGAAGGGCCCACAGAGGCTAGAAGAAAACAAGAAAAATCTACACCATTTAAAACGAGAGGTTCTGGAGACATGGGTTAAAGTAGCAGGAGAGAAAAGGGAGTAAATTCGAAAAAACATTTCAAAGGAAGGAAAAGCAGGATTGGTAATGGATTGGATAAAGAGGATGAAAGAGAGAGAAGAGTCAAAGACAACTTCAAGGTTTCGAGCCTGTGATGTTAAATGGCTCGTCCATGGTGATTTTATTTGGTTTACTTTTATCATCTGAATGCACAAATGGGATTTTCCTACATCGAGCTATTGTAGCTTCCAACGTGCAGACTTACCATTGAAATTACCTGCTATCTCTTCACACCCTGTTAGTGAACAGGTAGTATTTTGATGGATGTTACACGATCAGAGAAATCCTGGGTCTTGGTGGCACGCAGAACATAGCTCTCTCTAAATCCTTGTTTTAATTAATTATTCCTTAATATTCGAAATCTTTTGAGCTCTCAAGTTAACATTCTTCAACCTAAGAGAATGTTAGGTGGTTATTTTTACCACCTTGTTTGTTCGGAAATCATTAGCTCTTGGAGACGTTTATATTATTTGTGACGTTGAAATTTGTTTTTTCCCTTTTGCCATCTCTTGACTTTCTTTTGAAGTCATACTATTAAACCTCCTTAAAAATATTTATGTGTGTTTAGTTAACAAAAGCTCCTGTAAGTTGAATCCATGCTGGGAAAAGGTTCAGGTAAGCTCTCTATATAAGCTTACAGACAATTGTGTAAATCTTTAGCCATTAAAGAGAAAGGAGAAAAAAAGCCACCCTCATTACACTGCTGTCATTTACTCTTCATCTCCTGTCCTCTTTAGCAGCATTAAGATGGGATGTAAATTTGCCAGTTAATGCTGTTAGAAAATGGATGGTTCAAGAAGGGCAGGAATTAGAGATCAGTATTAGGTGCAGATAAGCTCCTTTCCCTCTGCAGTGGCGGCTGTTTAACATTCATGGGAAAATCATCATCAAACAGCGTTATCACAGCTCTGTTGATGGCTGAGGAACTTCATCACTATGATAATTTTTTTTTATAGCTGTGAGCCAAAAAGCTCCCTTTTATTTCTGCTGTCTAGAGCTGTGATAGAAGCTTGTTGGTATGGGTAGGATACAGCCAACCCTGGGCTTCTTGGCTGGGTTGGATTTCTCCTTCCCCCTCCTCTGTTCTCTCCTTGTGCATGTTGCACTAAACAGTCCTACTGATAAAAAATATATATATATATATTTATATAAAGTGGAAGTCCTCCAACAATCCTTCAAAGCATAACAGATATTTTTATGATCAGTAATTCAAAGTTTGACAAGTGATGCCATTCTGTAATGAAACTGTCATCCATTTTATTGTGAGCAAAATGCCAACTTGATAAATGGCGCGTAGAGAGGAGGGGAGCAGTGGGGTGGGAGCAGGCCAGAGGCGGGTCAGGGGGCTGTGGGGCAGGGAGGGTGGGAGAAATAAATGCATGCCTCCAAATACCTGGAAAGCAAGCCATTCAAAAGACTCAGAGTATCCCTCCCTAGTCTATTTCTCATCAATAGGCTGAGTTGTCAAAGCACTTTGCCTGTAATCGTTCCTTTCTGAGTCCCAAGCAAAGCAAACCAGAGATAGGGTCTCTGGAAATCCCTTTTTGGCTCAATTCTATTTTTATTTTTAGAGTGTTTGGGGGACAACATGGGCTGTGTTATTCTAAACTTACTGAATCTGCTTTCGAGCATAACATCTTCACACATGATATTTCCTTGGCATGTTTAGACATCTTCAAGTCTAGGAAAGATAAAAGTCACAGTCGTTGCTTGCAGCACACATACAGGGCAAAGATGTGAAGTATTCTTCCGAGCCTGATAAGGAAACCAGCATTCAAAGGAAATGTAAATTTATTAAAGGGCTCAAACTTCTCCCTCTGTGCAGCTTTGCCCTCATTTTTGGAGGCTTAGCAACAGTAAGTGACTTCCTCCTTTCAGAGTGCAGCTCAGAAAGCATGGTGTGAAAAGCAGTTTTGTAGTCTGAACAGAAAAGTACTATGACTTAAACGGTTGGGATTTGAATTCAGGATTGATTTAACTCCTTCCATAATTTAGTTTTCAACCCAGCTCATTCTCTTTCTTGTCCCAAGAGCAGACTTCCAGTCCTACCATGATGGACTAGAATTATGCTTGGAGTATGGAGATAAGGACTTTTGTCTATGAGGCTCAGCTTAGATGACCGAACTCATTTCCCAGAAGACTAGAGTTTGAATCCAGTTAGGATCCTGGAGGTGAAAAGCTAGCGCCTTATCATTTAAGTATAGCTATTTAAACGTTAAATTTAAAAGAGATACTGCAGGATAGAGGATGACGTTGTTCCTATAAGGTTAATCTTAGGAAAAGTGGGCTGGCTGTTCCCCAAAGATCAGATAGCCCTCTTCTCCCTAAATTGCTTTGGCCACCTCTGACTTCTCAAGATCAAGAGCCAAAGGTTGCTTCCTCTTTCCAAGATTTTTCTGTTCCATGTTTGTTTTAAAAAGGAGAAGAAATATATAAGGCCCCATTTAATTTTCTTGAGCACATGTCTTCTTTTTTTTTATGTTAGAATATAGTCAATTAACAATGTTGTAATAGTATAAGCTGTACTGTAAAGTGATTCAGTTCTAAGGATACATGTGTCTATTCTTTTTTCAAATTCTTCTCCCATTTAAGTTGTTACATAACACTGAGCAGAGTTCCCTGTGCTATACAGTAGGTCCTGGTTGGTTATCCTTCTAAACAGAGCAGTGTGTGTGTGTCCATCCCAAACTCCCTGTCGAGCACACTATTTCTTGAACTGATCACAGGTGTATGCCTTCACTTTGTGAGCTTCTCCTTGTTGGTGAAAAACATCACAGCTCTTCCCCCATATTATTCATGTCTGATATTCGAGTATTTTCATTGGACCTCTGAAATACAGAAGCCACAAATATCCCTGCCTTATTTCGAAGGAGGGGGGAGATGCTTCAGTGTTCCATACACTAACTAACCCCCTCTCTCCACAGAAGTTACCACATTCAAAAAGAATTCCCCATCTTTCTTCTCTTAGTTTACAGAAGCTCCATGACACTGAACACAATTTTTAACTTGTTTATTGCCCACCTCTCTCCACTATAATGTAAGCTCCATGACGGCAGTTTTTTATGTCCTTTCTTTTGTTTTCTTTCTGCTATATCTCCAGTGCCTAGAAAAGAGCCTGAAATATAGTCAGCGTTTAAGAAAAGTTTGAGGAGTGAATGCACTCTTGTCTGTGCAGCCGAAGCTAGAAGGGCTTCCTGGTATTGCAGTTCACAGCTCAAGGGCCTCAGCTTGGCTGGTAGAGAAATCCCACGGGGAGCAGGGACTTTCCAAGACACCAGAAGTCACTGAAAAAGAACCTTTGCTTCCCAGGTCCATGACAGAAAGATGGAAATTTGTTCAGCTCTGAAGTTGGGCCTAAAGAAGAAGATTCAGAGAGAGAGAGATTTTTTTAGTTCCCTGAGTTGGTGATGGACAGGGAGGCCTGGCGTGCTATGATTCATGGGGTCGCAAAGAGTCAGACACGACTGAGCAACTGAACTGAACTGAATGACACACACGGGGGGAGAGGATCATAGATCAGGGATCTTCTTATTATCGGCAATTTCAGGAAATAATGCTTTTTGCCAGTGGCCCATTCTAACCCCTTCTTTATATGGAAATACAGATTGGTGGTTCTCCATATGAGTTATAAAGACTGTGTAACTATAAGCCATTGGTCTAAGGGAACTTTATTCACAGTAAATGCAGAAAGGGGCCCCAGGGAGGACCAGCAGGAGAGAGCAGGAGGCCTCAGTTTCCAGAAGCATTGGGGCCATTATTGTGTCAACCTACAACATCCTGAGCGCAGAGCTTATGACCCACATAAAGGGGGCTGGCTACATTTAGCAGCCACTGAAATCACACGTTCTCTAATTTAGCTCATTTTACACTAACAACTACAAGAAACGGCTTCGAGTTCACAAGAACAAAAGACAACGATGATAATTTCCTTTGGCTCTTTTGCCAAGCCATCAGCAATTTTCTAGCTTTTTTCCTCCACTTAAATCCACCCATCTATCTCATTATCTTGAATTAGCCTTATTTTTTTCCATAGAAATAAAAAAATCAATTAACCTTTTAGTAACTAGAACCCACTACAGAGATATCTTGTATTCACAGTTTGAAGGTTGTGACTCAGTTGTTAATTAATGTAGTTTTTACCTAATTTTGGAGCTAAGAAGAGTTAATCTCATAAGAATTTCATTTTAACTTTCCTAGACATTTCTGTGTGTGTGTGTGTGTGTGTGTGTGCACATGCGCACACACGCGTGCGTGCATTAGTGCACATGCATTTGGCAGAACTATAGCATGGATTGGTTTTGATGCAAACCCAAGTTTATATAAATTTTATATTCTCAAATTTCCTGTGGATATTGGACTTCCTCTGGAAAATGTAAAGACTATCTTAGTACATCTGAGTTTATGTCAGTTAAAAATGAAAATGATGAGCTAGTTGTTTTCAATCTGATAATGGCATGAGGGTTCCCATCTGAATCTATTTATCAACCCTTTGAATCAGATCAAAATCAAAATAGAGTTTGTAACACAGAAACCATTTCACTGTCTCAGGGGCACTGGGGAAACATTTGATTCTGATAAAAGTTATTTACTTGCCAGGAATGGTTGGTAGCTTTCTGGACTGAAGCTTCCTTTCCCTTATGCCATTCTTCTTGATTTGTCATCACTGGATTACTTTACTATGCAACCTTTATAAGAGTATTGACTTGAAGGGATCACGAATTCATGCTTGTGCCTTCACCATAGGGTCCTGAGCCAACCATTTGTTTTGTTAATCAATCTATGGGGTATAAACAAAACAACCCCTGGCCTTGTGTAAGCGTAATGTACCTCCACCCCTTCACTAACACACACACACACACACACACACACACACACACACACACATGACTAAGCTCACTGCTGAATACCTCATAGGCATCTGATTTCTTAGTAGAAGGGATCAGTTTGTTCTGGTCTATATATGCTCTTACCTCTATTGACACAACACACAAATATAAGCTGAATGACCAGTTCACAGAGGTGACCAGAGGCCATGGCACAGTGATAAGCCAGTCGGCCCATTTAGGGTTTGCTCCTGAATGTTGGTGACAAGTGAGCCAGCCGCAGGAGCCACGCATGGGAAGCGTGAGAAAACGCACAGGTTCTGCTGCATCACAGCGCTGCGGGCTCCCACCTGATACCTGCTGCAGCCAGGATGCGGTGCTCGGTCGGAGCTCTGCCCTCCACCCGGAGCCTCATTAGTCGTAGACACACTGGGCTATGAGAAAACATCAGAACTTCTCTGTCACCTCTAACAATGCACAGAACAGACTTCCCGTTTCCTTTGTTATGCTATGAATATTCTGCAGCATCTCCGGTTTTATTAAAGACTTTCCCTTGGTTTCTCTTTGTTCTTCTCATCTAATCTCTTAATGGAAGTTGCTAATTAAATTCCTATAGCCATTTTTTTAGCAGTGTTTTGAATAGCAAAGTCTGTCAACTGCAGAAAGTGTATATTCCTATCAACACGCCTGTTGCCTGGAGGAGCGAAGGCCTCGCTGACAGATGGCTGCTGAGGAGGGCCCAGCAGGGCTTACAGCTGCAGCACCTGTCAGCAGGAGCGCAGGCGGGCGGCGTGGGGCGGCAGAGGAGGGCCTGGTTTGGGTTCAATAAATAGAATCCAGGTTGCTAGAGTGTTTCTGTGAATCTCAAGTGGAACTTGGAAAATTTAAGCCAAGTATTCTGGGCAGGTACTCGCTTTCAAGTATCCTTTGACATTCTCCTACTAATGGTCCTGCATCCCTTTACGTTTCAGTGGTATTACATCTTTAAAGGAAATTTAAAAATCAGCTGAGTGGCTGACATGTATGCCAACATATCCTTTAATCAGACACAATCATCCAATTGAGCTCCATTAAAGTGATTTGCTGCTGGGTGGTGAGAATGTTCACGACCATCATAAACAACCCGGAATCATCATCTTGTATGGTAAATTTACGTGAAATTAAAGATTCAAATTTTCCCCACAAACAACCCCACCTTTTCTCCCGCAGAGGAAGGTAGTCAGCTGCACAATAATTTATAGAATTGTGTGTGATTAATTGAAGGGTAATCCAGCAGCACAGCCAAATCAACCCCTGGAAGGAGGCATGTGTCCTTGGTCAAATGTTAGCAAAAACTCATTTATTCTTTCAACACAGGCTCTGCCTTGGAGACGTCAAGGCAGACATCTAGGTCAAGTACAGACAACACAGCTTCTATGTCAAGTACCAGGTAGGGGACATAGGGTAGTTTTCACCCCGGCTCAAGACAGCAGTCTATGCACATGAGTCTGTCACCTCTGTAAGTCATCAGAAAAGTAAGGGGGTGTGTGTATGTGAGTTTTGTAACAGCGCCCAAAAGAGAGAGACATCCTAAGGAATTACTGAAAGGTAGAAAGAAGAGATCAAACCTATAAAGAAATAAACCTAGAATCTAGCAGAAACTAAAGCTCAGAAAAGGGAAAAATTGCCCCAGAGATAAGATCAATCTGGGGAAGCTCCAAGTGCACAGGCAAAGGATAAAGGGAGGAAGAGGCCTTATAGAAATCACCAGAGTGTTTAAAATGGGAACTCGGCAATTGTATCTGTTTAAAAGAACTACTTGCATTTGTGCAATGGTACACATGAATGAGAATGATGTGAATGAGGCTGGGCCTTGCTGCCTGGCTCACAACAGAGAGAGGAAGTTGATTGTCTAGCTGTGGGTGAGCGGGTTACTGTGAAATTCTGTTGATCGCTATGTATAGACATGAAAAGATCTCCAAAACATGGCCTTAAAGGAAAAAAGCAAGTTACAAGAAAACAGAGTAAAATGAAAGATTAAATGACAGATGATAGACAGGTTAGATGGATGGATGGATAGCTAGCTAGCTAGCTGATGGACACGTGTTTGTGAATGCCAAGATAAAAGTCTGGCTGGAGACTTGCCAAATGGTGATCAGAATTTACCTTGAGGACAGAGAGTGGGATCACAGTTAGGGGGAGGAGATGTCCACTTTTTACTATTATGTAATGCCTGAAACGCTTATGATGCCTTATTAATGTGTTACATACGCAACCATAGACACATAAAGGAAAAATATAAGACAAAAGCAGACGCGCTGCCCTCCTTGAGAAGCTTCTGGGGCAGATACATGCAGGTAGGGAAACTCTGATTGGCATTTGAGGTGCTCTGGTGGAATCATTTCAAGGTGGCTTAGCATCCTCCAGAAAGGCACATAAGCCAGTCTAGATCTTGGAGGGCCTCCCCAAAGCTGTGATGACTAAGCTGAGCTCTGGACGGAAGGTAGCATTGGTCAGATGCATGAAAAGGAGGGGACCCGATGGACTGTGAAGGTCCCTGTAAGCTGTGTAGAGGTGGCTCCCCTCCCTTCAGCCTCCTCCTTCTGGAAGTGAGGGTCAGAGCCTCAGATCCCGAGGTGAGAGCTAGAGAAGGCATGGTGGGAGCCTGGCCTCCACTTAATTTTTTCATCTCTCCCAGTCGCCGTTCTTCTGCTTAAACACTGGGAGCTAGGAGAATTGGTAATGTTGTGTGAGAGTAGCTAAGAAAAAAACGTCTCTGAAGGCTGGGTCACGAGTTGAAATTGTTCCCTCACTGACCTGCCTGTTGGCCATCCCAATAGGTGGGAAAGGACATGTTCATTCTTTTCCCACCTGATCAGGTGCCCAGATGCTCTCTGCAGGTGGGCTGAGAAGATGCAGGTAAGGACAAGAGAGCTGACGCTGTTTTCTTCACCCTTTTTCTCGGCCTTCCGCAGAGATCAGCCAGGGACTATTGTTAACTCCTGCCCAGAAAAACTCTACCTCCTTGAAGCCTACAACCTCTCTGATAATTTATAAATGGACCAACCGTTCCTGCAAATCCATGGACTTGAAGTCAAGTGCACGGAGGCACCGTGCCTGGGCAGAAGGGAAACACACAGCCAAGTCCCTGAAATAGCGCCTCATCCAGCCCAGCAGCCTTGCCACTGTCCTATACATCCTTCAGTTGCATTTTCTTGAGTCAAAGCTGTCATCCGAAAAGAAGAGACGTGGTACCATGTGCCTGGCATGGCCCCATGCAGCCTGCAGACAGCCTGGGGCTGTGGCCCTCGAGGGACAGTGTGGAGCAGCCAGGCTGGCACTGTGTTAGCATCCCAGGACTCCATAACCTGTTACAATAGGCTTAAAGACAACAGAAAGTTCTTCTCGGACAGTTTCGGAGGTCTGCAGTCCTAAATCAAGATGTCCACTTATAGTACTTTCTTGCTTGAGTCTCAGTTTGTCCAGTTCTGGGTGGAATGTTTTCCTCTAGCTTCTGCTGGCTCCAGATGCTCTCTGGCTTGTGGCTGCGTCCCTATACTCTCTGCCTGGCCTTCACCCACCTTCTCCTTGGTGTCTTTTTTCTCCTGTCTCCTACGAGGACATCTGTCATTGGATTAGAGCCCAGCTAGGTCATCCAGGATGGCCTCACCCCAACGTTCATAACTTAACTGCACCTGCCAAGAACCTTGTCCTAAATAAGGTCACAGTCATAGTTTCTGGGGGTTAGGATGTGAACGTATACTGGGGGCAGGTCAGAACTCAACCTGATGCTTCATCAGCTCCCCTGGGGTTCCCAAGGCCTTTGTTTCCCAGTTGTCTCCACTAGCTTTGAAGGCAGTCTTGGATGTCACGCTTGGCCTGCCATCCAGGCTTTCTCTAGTTGTGGTGCGAGGGCGTCTCACTGTGGCAGCTTTGCTTGTTGCGGAGCTTGGACTTCAGGCCGCATGGGCTCAGCAGCTGTGGTGCATAGGGAGTTGCTCTGGAGCATGTGGGATCTTCCACCGTGGATCAAACCCATGTTCTCTGTATTGGCAGGCAGATTCTTAACCACTAAACCACCAGGAAAGTCCCAGCTGGAATGTTGTTTGGGCAGAAGGAGAATAGTGGAGACAATAAAAAGATGTGGTTTTAGAGATCCTCATATGTAGATGGGAAAACGGACCAGAAGAATCCAGTTGTTTGTCCAAGGTCACAGTTAAAGGCAGAGTTAGGACTCAAATCCAGGTGCTCTTTCCAACAGCCCATGCTCCGAGGTATACAGTCCTATGTGTTTATGTTTGCCCGAGCCTCCTGAGAGCTCAGTTGGTAAAGAATCTGCCCACAATGCAGGAGACCTCAGTTTGATTTCTGGGTTGGGAAGATCCACTGGAGAAGGGATAGGCTACCCACTCCAGTATTCTTGGGCTTCTCTTGAGTCTCAGCTGGTAAAGGCTACCCACTCCAGTATTCCAGCCTGGAGAATTCCATGGACTATATAGTCCATGTGGTTGCAAAGAGTCGGACACAACTGAGCGACTTTTCACTGCACTTCACTTCACTTCTGTTAAAGGTTGTGTCTTAAGCAGAGGGCAGCTACTTTGAGACAGAAATAGTAAAAATGAGTATCATTCATCCTGCAACTCCTATCCAGTAGCAGAACCTTGAATATTACACTCCTGTTGGGCAGAGTGTAACAGACTTTCTCCCTGTCTGCATCCTTTCCTTTCATCCTTCTTTCCAGGGTTATTTGGATCACTTAGTACTCTTGCTGAGGACTCAGACTGTCCCAGTAAAATGAATCCATCTCATTTCAGAAATTTTTGCTACATTCAGATGTGCTTTGGTCCAGTGGGAGGAAAAAACCTAGCCCCAACAGATGAAAACAATACATTTTCGTTGAGTTAATACCACTTGAAGAAGGGTTATCGAGGCCTTTAGTTCAGTCTGGTAAACCAAGGAGTAGGATAGCACACTTCAAAGCTTGGGCAGTATTTTTCTTCGGACCTGAATTAGAAAAGAACGGGGCAGGGCTCGGGGGTGGTGGGGATGCTTTGGACTCACTTACAAGGTTTGGCTTGATAGGAGTGCTGGGTGCCTGTGAATATCTGTTATGTAATACATACCCCAAGCGGTTGTAAAGTCATTCAGACAATGGTCAAACTTGGGACGTTCCCAACTCATGAATATTGCAGATAGCCCATTTTCTTCACCTTCAGTTGAATCTGATACTTTTGAATAGGCTGTGAGGTGTTTGGGACTTTATCTGAGCCAGTGCCGCTAAGCTGAAAGGAGCCTTGAATGGATGAGGGAGTCATTCAAAAAATGCTTTTATTTGGTTTCAGAAACACTTTCTTTGTTTTGATGTGCTCAGAACATCATCTATTTGAAGTCTGGCTCCACTAGAGTTTTTATCTCCAAAGCAAGAAAAATATGGTAATTTAAAATAAATAAGCCACCACAAAAATATGCATTTAAAAAAACTGTTTCCAAGAGATTTGTGCATTTTAAACACGGGTAATGCCTCTATAAAAGTCTAAACGGATGAATCTAAGCTAGAGTCCATCTTTCTCTTTGTTCTTTATGAAAATATTCACATCCATCCAACTAAATTAACATATATTATCACAAACGTGTCATTCTCAAATTCCCTGAGTTGGGCTTATCACCACCACTCTTTTTTCTTGCTCATGACTGTCTTTCTGAAAACAAAACAACATTATTCACACCAATAAGTGTAACCAGCACAATGGGAGAAAGCACTGGGAGCAACTTCTTTGTACTTATCGAGGGTGACCTTGCCCTCCTGGCTTTTCCTTTCTTCGCCTCTCTGGAGTCGCCTCTGAGAAGGAACTGTGGAACTCTGTGTCCATTCGTGCACCCCACACTCATTTGTCCCCCGAGTCCCTTTGTGCAGGAGAATTCAGCCTCCAGGCACAATCTGACTCCTGGCTTTATTCTTCTCCAGTTGAAAACAGTATATCTTGTTTAAAGAGAAATACTAAATTCCTTTTGGTATCTCAATTCAAATGCGGTTTAAGTGGCTAGGGAAAAAGCCTCAGTAAATGATTTCCCCATATTTAACTTAAAAATAAAATAAATAAACTATTTACTTAAAACTCCTTTTGCTGCCAGAGACCCTTCAGAGGATTTGGCCAGACCCGAAGAGCCGTTTGTAAGATTGGAAATACTGTATTCCCATGCATTCCCACACCTGGGAGTGAACGTATGTAATAAACATCCTGAAATAGACCAGGGAGCAATATAAACTTGAGAGTATGTAAAAAGATGGGGGAAAAATATCTCAGCCCACTCTGAATTCTAATTCAGGCCAGGACAAATTTTTCTAAGAGGACTCAGAACCAACAATGGAGAGCCATATTTCAGTATGCTCTAATGCCAGTGGGGTACTATGAGTATCACTTCTAGATTCACCATTTAAAGCAACTCATCGCTAAAAATATCTTCTGACTTAAATGGACCTGAGTCTACCAAGACATCAGGAATTTTACAGGAACGGGATACAGTTTTCCGACTAATTAAGACACCTTTCTTTGTGTTACTGGAGTGGCAACTATCGTTTTCACGGGTTGCTAAATACTTATGGATTATGATAATAACATGAAACAGCTTAAGCTTTGCCATTTTCACAACATAAAAATTTAGGAATAAAGCCACAATATTCATCTTTCCTGCTGTCTATATTTCTTACAAACCCTTCGATAAATTCATTTTTTAAATCAATATAGTACCAAATTCTGGCCTTCCCTGGTGGTGCAGTGGTAAAGACTCTGCCTGCAATGCAGGAGGCCTGTGTTCGATTCCTAGGTTGGGAAGATTCCCTGGAGAGGGCATGGCAACCCACTCTAGTATTCTTGCCTGGAGATTTCCATGGACAGAGGAAACTGGTGGGCTACAGTCCATAGGGTCTCACAGAGTTGGGCACAGCTGAAGTGATTAGACAGCAATAACAGCAGTATCGAACCCTAGAGGTTATATAGATGAAAAATATATTTTAACCGTGACTACCTATCACAGACTCCTAAATGACCAAAAATCCATTTACCAACAGCTACCAGAAACCTGAGCTTTGTCAAAATGACTAGAACAGACATGGACTTAGATGTGCCCTGGATTTTTATTATGCTTGTGGTTTAAGCAAACCCTACCTCTTTCTTCAGTACTTTAGCAGATCACTTACTACTATCCTTGCATATTCATCTCTTTCTGAGAGAAATTCAAGATGTCATCAACCATTTTTGCTGGCTTATTCTGGTTCCATTCCTATCTTTGCCAGAGTTGGCTTATAATTCATCTCCAATAGGCAGAAGGTATATACAAACTCCCTAAAAAGAGAGCAGGTAAATTATCTTTTAATTCTGCTCAGTCACCACAGATCAACATTTATTCCTCTCGCTCAAAACTACAAAGTTGGTTCATGCCTGGATGCTTGTTAAGCCCGTGGTGACTCAAGAACTCTAAACCCTACTGGGCACTGGCAGGCAGAATGTCTGTAAAATTACTCTGAAAACATTAAATCTTCATGGCTTAGAGATTAAGACTCTTCCCCTTAGTGGAGGCATTTTCGAGTACACAGTGTTAAATCGACTCGTTTTTGTTAAGGCATCAGTGTTCTCACATTTTCCACTGAAGTTATTAAGAGGACAAATAGGCATGGGGATATGGTTTGTTTTTGTTTTTTTTTTTTTTTTTTTGGTGCTGGACCACAGTAGAGACTGTACCCATAGCAGGGGCAAACACGGAGCCTCCTTTGAAAAAGACTTTCGGTGTAAAACTTCATCTGAAATAACGCTTTGGGAAAAACAAGAGGAAAGAAAAAAAAAAACTCTACCTACTCCGATTAAGCTCACAAAGAGACTACAGTGTTCCACATTATCTTAAGAAAAACAAAAGCCCCAAAGCACAAACCCACAGTCTTTCTAGTCAAGCAGACAGACATTAAAGTACATTAGCACTATCATTTGTGTGCCTCTAAATATCAATAAAGTATGTGATTTGGCTTCACTTTCGCACAAAGAAGGAGGACTATCCTTTTCAGGAAATTTCACAGAGACACTCACCAACAAAAGTTGGGTAATTTAATCTTTGGAAAGCTCAGTAATGCGAAGTTCAAAATTGCAGGTTTTAAACTAATGTACCTGATAAGTGATGATGGCGGGACTAAAGCGACCCATTATTAGGTAATCCAATCGCCCCAGTCCCCGGGATCTGTAACAGAGAAGAGTCTCCCTAAAACAGACCTAATGTGTCCACATCTACGTTAATCTCTGAAGTCAGAAAGAGGCATTCTTCGTGGACTTTATCTGTTTCCAGATGTCTGCCTCCACCAGAAGCGCCTTCACACTCCCAAGGCAGCTATGCAAATGCTTCCAGTTTCTTTGTCCTAGAGGTGCCATTTCGTACGGATCCACGGGTTATACTGTCCCGTGACCACATTTCCACAGCTGTCTGACTTCTGTTTCCAAGGACTTAGAGAGTCTGAGGGCTTCCTGGGTGGCTCAGTGGTAAAGAACCCACCTGCCAATGCAGGAGACATGGGTTTGATCCCTGGGTCAGGAAGATCCCCTGGAAAAGGAAATGGTAACTCCAGTACGCTTGCCTAGGAAATCCCATGGGCAGAGGAGCCTGGAGGGCTACAGTCTAGGGGCTCGCAGAAGAGCTGGACATGACTTAGTGACTAAACAATAACAAAGTGCTTCTTTGCTTCTAGATCATGAAGGACCTATGTGCGTGTGTGTGTAAGAGAGACAAAGAGAAAGAGAGAAAGACAGAGAGAGGCAGGGGCAGTCGGTTAGGGTTTTTTCCTCTTAAGTGTAACCTGCTTCCAACTTTTTTCTCCAGTACAAGTTTTCTCTTGTAAGGTGTCATGATGTTAATGAGAGGATTTGTAGAGTCTCCTTCTTTCAACTTTATTCTCGCAGGACCACTTATCATTGTTTGTGATTGGAAACCTATCTTTTTTCTCCTTCTGAGCTGCAGACCTTATTTCCAGAGCTGAAATAAACATGGTCCACAAACCATTCATTATTCAGTAACGCATTAAGAGGGAACTTGAAGAAGGTAAAACTTATTCAAGGTGACATATTTTTCCTACCTCCCTCCTATGGCAACATTAACAGCAACCTTGATAAATATATTTTTTACATTCACGGTCTCTCGTGTTCTAAACTGGGCTGAAATAATCTTCTTTTTTGAATAATGTTTTTAAATCCTCAATTAAGATCATCTCAGTTGAAACCAGTAAGAAGGATGGCAGATGGATAGCTTCGAACAGGGCTCCCACTTTTCTTGGCAACCTTGACTGGGTCTTGCCCGGAAATACACATTTCCATGAATGAGTGTGTTGACATACATGAATTTGCATGTTGGATCTTACAAATCCAATAGAATTAAGTTAATAAGTATGATCTTTGGCAAATACATTCAAGGCAAGTGTTTAATGTCCCTGCAGAGAGTGACAGTAGCCTGCTGAGAAGAACATTAGTTTTCTTCACCAGCCCCCCAACCAAGATCGTTCCCAAGAGACATCTTAGGAGGGAAGAAAAGGATAAAAATGAGGACTCTCTGTTGAAAACAGGAGCTATAATAATTTTTATGAGCCACTTACGGCCCTACAATTTATTGAATTTAGAAGCCGTGTCTATGAAACAGGAGTTCTCCAAGATTCAGCCAGTTTTTCCTTTTTATAATGACCACTCAAAGAAGGTACTTTGTTTTCTATTAAAAATTTGGCTAGCTCCAGAGTGAAAAAAATAAGTAAACATCGAGCTCCCATTTACTCAGAAGAGTTTAAGAATATATAACTATTTCACAGAGACGCAGACATGGAGAACAGACTTGTGGCCACAGGCTGGAAAGGAGAGGGTGAGACAAATTGGAAGGGTAGCACTGGCATGGATACACCGCCATGTGGAAGCAGAGAGCTAGCGGCAAGCTGCTGGGCAGCATAGGGTCTCAGCTCGGTGCGCTGTGACGGCCTAGAGTGGTGGGATGGTGGTGGGCTCCAGAGGGAGGGGATGTACGTACACTCAGAGTTGATTCGTGTTGTACATCTGAAATGAACAGAACATTGTAAAGCAATTACACTTTCTAAATAATTAATTATAAATTAATTTATTTATTCAAAAATAATTAATTATTAAAATTTAAATGATTAGAACCAAGAAAGACATATTTAACCATCCTGTATGAAGAATTATCATGTATATCAAACATGGATCGCTGATTTTTAAAAGAACTTTTGTAAACTAAACCACATCAAATTCTAACACTATCCAGTGTAAAATTTATCTGAATTCAGGAATCTGCAATACTGTCAACTTAATACTGAGTCAATTAGTTAACAGCCCATAATTCTATCACTGTGTAGGAGACTGCACTGACCATGTGCTGAGTGCACTAGGCTATAGCTGAGGGCATGTTCAGGCACTTAGTTGTGTCTGACTCTTGTAACCCTCATGGACTGTAGCCGGACAGGCTCCTCTGTCCCTGGGATTCTCCAGGCAAGAACACTGGAGTGGGTTGCCATTTCCTTCTCCAGTACATGAAAGTGAAAAGTGAAAGTGAAGTCGCTCAGCTGTATCGGACTCTTAGTGACCTCATGGACTGCAGGCTACCAGGCTCCTCTGTCCAGGGGATTTTCCAGGCAAGAACACTGGAGTGGGGTGCCATTGCCTTCTCTGATACCCAGAGCAGAGGGTCTCAAACAGGCACCACAGAGAATAAGAGAGGCCTTGTTGAAAAGAGTATGGCTCTACCCTCAGGGATTCTGATTCAGCAGGTTTGGCGGGGGTGGAGGTAGGTGTCCAGAATTTGCGTTCTAACAAATTCCTAACTAATGCTGCTGCTCTGTGGTCACATTTTGAGGACTATTGCTCTAGAGTCATTTGTGTTTCTCAGTTGACTTGATCAACTTAAAGTCCATCCAAATAATTCTGTCCATAGATACCCTTTTTGTACCCTCAGAAACATAGGTGGGCCAGACTGATCAGATTAACAGATTTTTATTTTATTTTAAACCACCTTAATATGGAGTCATAAGAATTTCCCCCCCTGACAAGGAGCATTTGCACTGACATATGTATCCATGAAGCATTCAAGCCAGAATAGATTTAGGTTTGTATATAGAGGACTTAATTTTCTAATTAGCAGAAGATTTTCAAAATTTCTTTACTCCAGCCTGGCTAAAATTCCTGTTAATTCTTCTGCCTTATGAAACACTGGTTATCTTCAAATAATCTTTCCTTGTTGAATTAAAGTCCTAGAACCCTTCAGAATCATCATGTACATCAAATTGACGTTGCAGTCGAAGAACTGGAGAGTATTCTCAGTGAGTTGTGATTCTAGAATATAACCTGGATTTTAAATATATATATAATTCCTATTGCAAATTAGACTTCTTGTGAGTGCCTTCCTCACCACACATACACACGCACATGCACACACACACACACACACACACACACACACACACAAATCTACAGCTCAGAAAATATTCTAGTAATTAAGTGATTTAGTTAGGGCTTAGTAAATTGATAATGAGTAGTATTTCACAGCACATTGGAGGAGTACAAAGGTGCAGTTTAACTAGGATTCTGGGTTGTCAGACAAAACTGTAATTCAAAAAGGTACACGAACCCCTATGTGCATAGAAGCAGTATTCACAATAGGCAAAATATGGAAGCAACCTAAATGTCCGCTGACAGATGAATGGATGAGGAAGCTGTGGTACACGTAGACAATGGAACACTCCTTAGCCATAAAAGAGAACAAAATAAGGCCATCTGCAGCAACATAGTGCAACTAGAGACTGTCACACTGAGTGAAGTAAGTCAGAGAGAGAAAGACAAATACCATACGACATCACTCACATGTGGAATCTAAAATATGGCACCAATGAATCTGTCTACAAAACAGAAACACTCACAGACATAGAGGTCAAACTTGTGGTTGCCAAGTGAGGGTACAGGGAGAGAGAGGAACTGGGAGTTTGGGATAAGTAGGTGCAAACTATTATATTTAGAATGGGTAAACACCAAGGTCCTACTGAACAGCACAAGGAACTTTATCCAACTCTGGGATAAACCATAATAGAGCTATATATTTTTTAAAAAATGTACATATATATTACTCCTTGGAAGAAAAGTTATGACCAACCTAGATAGCATATTCAAAAGCAGAGACATTACTTTGCCGACTAAGGTCCGTCTAGTCAAGGCTATGCTTTTTCCAGTGGTCATGTATGGATGGGAGAGTTGGAGTGTGAAGAATTGATGCTTTTGAACTGTGGTGTTGGAGAAGACTCTTGAGAGTCCCTTGGACTGCAAGGAGATCCAACCAGTCCATTCTGAAGGAGATCAGCCCTGGGATTTCTTTCAAAGGAATGATGCTAAGGCTGAAACTCCAGTACTTTGGCCACCTCATGAAAAAAGCTGACTCATTGGAAAAGACTCTGATGCTGGGAGGGATTGGGGGCAGTAGGAGAAGGGGATGACTGAGGATGAGATGGCTGGATGGCATCACTGACTCGATGGACACGAGTCTGGGTGAACTCCGGGAGTTGGTGATGGACAGGGAGGCCTGGCGTGCTGTGATTCATGGGGTGGCAAAGAGTCAGACATGACTGAGTAACTGAACTGCACTGATATATGTATATAACTGCATCATTATACTGTACAGCAGCGATTGGCACAACATCATAAATCAACTATACTATAATTTAAATTATATATTTCAGAAAAAGATACACAGGTTGTTTCAGCAACGGATGGTCGTGCTGTTCTTAAGGGAAGTGGTATTTTGGTGTACCTTGTCCTCCAAATCTGTCGTCTCAATATCCTTCAAAGACAGACACTGTTTGATGCAGCTCCCCATGCTGAAGTTCAGTCTCTTTGTCTCTTCATAGTTGAGACTGTTTGGTCTCCACTATCTATGATCCAAATGTCAAGGTAGAAGCCCTAGATCCCCATCTGCACTTAGCAGGCTGCACTAAAAAAAAAAAAAAAAAGACACTCTATTGACATTTGGGGCCAGATGATCTCTTGCTGCACGGGACAGTCCTGTGCATTGAAGGATGTTAGCAGCATCCCTGGCTTCCCCCTTCTCAAGTTGAGATGATCAAAAATGTCTCTAGACATTGCTAAGGGTCTCCTGGATGGGGAGAGGCAACATTGAACTCCCCAATTGAGAAACAGGGCCTTAGGCCTTAAAGGCCAGCCCTGGGTTTGAATCACAATGGGACATTTTCTCCTTGCTGTTCCCTCTGTTGTTAATTGGTGTGGAAATGACCAGAGAGATTCCTCTGGGAGTCTGGCCCTTCCTATCTTCCTACCAGTTCTTTTGACTGGACAAGCAAAGCAGAGAGCTTACTTCAGTCTCACGGTCTTATAAAATGGACTGATACCTATTATTCAGGTACAAACATGTTCATGGTAGAACTTGTAAAGCTAGTCTCTTAGGAAATAAATGTCTTTTCAATATTTTTTGACAACAGATTTCTGAAAGGCTCACATTTCCTCTGAGCACAGTCCAGGCTAGTCTCACCTGATTAGATGCCCGAGCGAATGGCTGCACTGGAGCTGCTCTCAGCTGCAGAGAAGCCTGGACTTGGAGGGTAGAGAAGAGGCAGGGCAGCTGGATACAAAAGTCAGTGCCTTTATGACCATGACTAAAGGGGTCTTGGCGTATTTATATACAGCTAAGGACTGCAAGGTAGTAAAAGTATTTAAATATGCCATGTTCGATTCATTATCATATCCTTGTAATAGCAAAATTAGAAAGGAATCAAGGCATTGAAATAATGACAGAATCAGAAATAACCTGAAGTTTGTTACTTGTTTCAGTAATACCACTGCTTATAATAGCAAAAGGAAAAGGAATTGGAGAAGGGACTAGCAGCCCACTCCAGTGTTCTTGCCTGCAGAATACCACGGATAGAGGAGCCTGCAGGCTACAGTCCATGGGGTTGCAAGAGTCTGACACAACTTAAGCGACTAAACCACCACAAATACCGCTGCTATAAGGTAAGTGAGATGTATTGACGAACTTATGTGCCTTTCCTTTCCCTCTGGTAGGCTGTGTGTCTTCTCATCTATTTGATCTGCTGATTGGACCTGGATTCACTGGTTAGTCACCAAATACCCCAGGAGTGTTTACCATGTGCCAGCCCTAGATCTATTATACCTGCTATTCCAGGAGCCAAAGATGTTCTCCAGGGCCTTGCTTTTCTTGTGCAGACAGGCTGATAATTAAACAGAAAACAGTCAGAAGGTGATCCTAGAGGATGATGTGTCCAGTGGAGAAAATGAAAAGTACCACATGTTAGAGCCAGAACCTGTCAATTGTGACCTGCAGGCAAAACCAGCCATTGCCTGTGGTTATTAAGCCTGTGAGCTAAGAATGGTTTTTCCATTGGAACCCTAGTCAAGTGAAATGTTATTTTACCCCAAAAGAAGTTCATGCTTCTCCTTAGTAGACCTGTGTTACAAAATATTGTACTCAAGTGCTATATTCTAATTTGCTTTTTCATCCACAAACACTTATACAAATTTCTGCCCCCTCTGGTCATTTAAATACCTACATACTTGGCTTTGCCTCTTGGCCTACTGTGTGTCTCCCTACAAAAAAATTTTAGTCTCAAAATAGAAGGAAATTCTACCATTTGCTACAATGTGGATGAGCCAGAGGACATCGGCTATGTGAAATAAACTGGTCACCAAAAGACAAATACTGCATATCCATATATATGGATATGCACATATATGAGGTATCCAAAATAGTTAAATTCAGGAATTCCCCAGTGGTCCAGTGGGTAGGACTCATCACTCTCAATGCTATGGGCCCAGGGTACAATCCTTGGTTAGGGAACTAAGATCCTTCAAGTCACGCAGCCAAAACATATAAATAAAATAAAACAGTTAAACTCACAGAAGCAGAAAATAAAATAGTGGTTGCCAGGGGCTGAGGTGGGAAAGCAGGGAGATGTTGTTCAATGGGGGTAAAATTTGAATCAAGCAAAATTCTAGAGTAAGTTCTAGAAATCTGCTGTGCCAGTGTCTATAGCATTAACCACATGGAGTCATACACTTTATGTTAAGAGGGTAGTTCTCGATTTAAATGTTCTTACCAAAAAGCAACCTCTCCACCCACAAACGAAAGAACACAAGGGCATTTTGGATCTGTTTAGTGCCTCAATTGTGATGATGGTTTCACTGGCACGTGCACATGTCCGAACTCATTAAAATGTGAACACTAAAAAGGTGCAGGCTTCCCTGGAGGTCCAGTGGTTAAGAAGCCATGCAATGCAAGGTTCGATCCCTGATCCGGGAAGATGCCACGCGGCCCAGGGCCACTGAGCCCATGTGCCGTACCTACTGAGCCCGCGCTCTGGAGCCTGCAAGATGCAACTACTGAAACCTGCATGCCTCGAGCTCATGCAATGCAACAAGAGAAGCCGCCTCAATAAGAAGCCCTCACAATGCAACTAGAGAGCAGCCCCCGCTCACAGCAACCAGAGAAAGCCGGAAGCAGCAGTGAAAACCCAGCATAGCAGAAAAATAAAGACAGTAAATCAATATTAAAAGCAATACAGGTTTTAAAAATTTGCAGTTCTTTTCTGTATTCATCACACCACAATAAAGCTTTAAAAAGTTTGCTGACCAATGTGTTAGAAACCAACAGTGTGGGCAGGGGAGGAGGGGACCGTGGTGGCTAAACAATGAGGGAAGGCCTCTCTGATGACTTAGCATGAGCACCAAGACCGACTACTTCTGCCCCCACCAGCTGTGGGACCTCTGGATCTCCGCTTCCTAGATTGGAAGACCGCTGGGTTGAACTACACCATCTTCCTTCCCCAAACCACTGCACTTCTGCGTCTCTATTGACTGAACCCAATCTATCTCCCCTCAGTCCTCACCTGTCAGCCCTCATCCAGGCCCACTTTGTGTGTGTGAAGACGAAACAGATCCAGCAGACGAGTCACTTCAATTCCCACCCTCTGGCCAAACCCACAAAAGTCCCATGAAGATGAGTTCTACAATAAATTTCCGATGTCTCGACAAGACATTCAAAAAGTGTGTGCAAGTTTATCAGAGCACAAGGCCAAATGCCTTCCGATCTTCAAAACACTGCTGAAAAACAGCCCACACTTGATGTGAATTCTTGTGGTCTTTCAAAGTCTATACAAAGTAATATGCAAGGAGACAAAGCTATTTTACCAGGCGGACAGATATTCCAAATTACTAGTTCTTAACAAGCATGGTAATACATCAGTCAAAAGCAATAAATTTAAACTTAATGAAATCTCAATTTGCCTACAGTGCATTTCACTTTGACATTTTCTATATTGCCACGGCGCTTTGATAAAGTTTTTTAAAATGCAAAGAAAGTGTCTGTAAGGCTAAAGACCAGACTTGGCGCCATTGTGGCCAAGCTAACATTACAGTACTTAAGTTTCATCACTCCATGCCCCGTGGCGGGCAAAGCCCCAGCCGCTAACACAGGTTCAGTTTTCATTATCATCGTCTGATTATGCATTTTACTGCATTTAACTGATAATACAACTACCAGCTCACCTAAAAAGAATTAGCTTGGAGGTTTCATTGCTTTCCAAATGGAATTCATTTGACAAACAAATGACAATTAGCCCGGTCTCCCTGTTCTGCGTCAGGATGCTTTTTGATTGAACCTAGACCAATTTACAATTTTTAAATGAGTTTAGACATTTACATTTAAAATGTCTAGAGGAAATTAGCCCTGGGACATCCAACAGCCAAAATGCTTTTTGAAGTTGATTATTATTTGATCTAGTACCCTCTACCTGTACATTTTGTTCCGACTTCAAAGTTTGGGAATGTAAATGCCACCTCACCTCAAAGCACAGGGAGAAACTTAAAAGCGGTTTTGCTCATTACGTTATGCAAAGGAGCCCATATTTTAATATTCGTTTAATATGGTTAGTTAGCTTTAATGACACCAGTGTGACGGTGTCATAGTTTTGGAATCTGAAAGCGTGATTGAAGTTCCTGGCCACTGCTTCTATTTTTCTGCACAGAATGGAAGCAAGCCCTTTGAAGGACAGATTGGCCCCTGGGTGTGTCCATTCTGGTGAGGACTCAGCGTGATAACCTACAGATGAAGAGTTTACCTGCCTGGGAGAAGAAAGCAGAAATCTTGACATCAGGGACTAGAGACACTTGATTGTCACCTCCCAGTTCTGTGTGTTTTTAAAGGCAGCCACTGCTGCTGAGGAAACTGCCAGAAATTGCTTGATAAACACTCACGGCAGATGACCCAGCCATAGAAATTGACGTTGCTCCAAATCTAAGTCCACCAATTTCTAGGCGAGAGCATATTTTATTTATGTATTATTGTTACTCTTAACCATGTTATTGTCAGAATGAGAAAAACAACAGCCTTTGCCCACTCCACGTTGTTCAATGGCAAAATAAAATACAGTTACATCCATCATCCTGTTCTGGATGTAACTTCTGAAAGAATGAAGCTCTGTATTACCCACAACACACTCGAAGGGACACGGAAGGAAAATGGCCAGGTAATGAGGCTCTGTGGGGTCAACCTGCCCAAGTCGGTGCGTAGTTATCCTGGCTTCCTGCCTTATCCCTGCGAGTTCCCTAGAACACTTTGAATTTCTAGTTTTGTCTCCTGCTGTAGGACACACACCTCATGTTTTCAAAATAACCTGGAGTTCAAAAGAAATGATAACACTGCACACTCCCAGCACAGAGTGCACAGTTCTGAAGACGGTTTTCTGTGAATATAGTCGAGGCTGAATTAAGATGCTTGAATTAAGCATCAAGAGGCAAGAATATCAGGAAAGAGTGAATTAACCCAGAGCCCAAATGTAAAAGGGCTTCCCGGGTGGCGCTAGTGATAAAGAACCTGGCGCCAATGCAGGTTCAACATAAGACACACTGGTTCCATCCCTGGGTTAGGAAGGTCCCCTGGAGAAGGGAACGGCAATTCACTCCAGTATTCTTGCCTGGAGAATCCCATGGACAGAGGAGCCTGGCAGGTTATAGTTCATAGGGTTGCACAGAGTCGGACATAACTGAAGCAACTTAACACAAAGCACCAAATGTAAAAAATGGCAGAGAAGGTCAGAAACCCAGTCTCTGAACTCTGAGTCCCCTGGCCTTCCCACTATGTATGTGAAACTTCCTCCGGGTCCCTTCACCTGTAAACTCTGTGATTTCCTGTCAGCTTCTCCCTCCCATCGTACTCTCATTTTCCTTAAAGAAAATGGAACCAGAGTAAACTCTGTTTTGATTCCAGATTTAACACGGGAGTGGGGAGGGGGAAATAGATGCATGCATGTGCACCCAGTCATGTCTGACTCTTTGCAACTTCATGGACTGTAGCCTGCCAGGCCCGCTGCCCACTAGCACCAAATTCTCGCACATGCACAATGTCCAGACCACACTAGAAACATGCCAAGTCCTTCTTTCAAGGGTTTCTCTTTTTTTTTTTTTCTGTACACGTAAGAATTTTCATTCCGGAACTAGGGGCTTGGCAACAACCGTCACCCGCAGCATCCTTGGTCTGTGGCTTTGAGCGCACCAGAGCTGCCCAAAGGCCAGGCAGCGCAGCTGGAAAGCCGCAGAGCTTTGTTACCTTATCGCCCTCTGCTGGACGGATCTGCTGCTGCTCACACAGGAGCCTGGAACAACCCACGGGAAGCTTTCCTGTTAGGGTAGGTGGGTTGTTACTAAACCACCAGGAAACAACTCGGTGTTTTAAGAAATAAAATAGTATTTTCTGCTGGGCTTCCCTGGTGGTTCAGATAGTAAAGAATCTGCCTAACAATCCAGGAGACCAGGGTTCAATCCCTGGTTCAGGAACATCCCCTGGAGAAGGGAATGGCAACCCACTCCAGGATTCTTGCCTGGAAAATCCCATGGACAGAGGAGTCTGGAGGGCTACAGTCCATGGGGTCACAAAGAGTTGGACACAACTGAGCGACTACACTTCTGCTATAGCATCTTAGGAATTCACTTTTTCCTATCTAGTTGTACTGGTTGGTTCCTTGCTAGATAAGTAGCTTCAGTTATGTCTGACTCTTTGTGACTCCGTGGACTGTAGCCTGCCAGGCTCCTCTGTCCATGGGATTCTCCAGGCAAAAATACCAGAATGACAGAATTCCTCAAGGTTTCATTCTAATGATCTCCACTAAAAAAAAAAATAACTGTAGCTATGCTCCAAAGTGAAAGAGGCAAATAAACTAATATAACATACAATCTCTGACATGCTAGTGATCTATGAGACCCCATTTGGGCACCAACGACCTAGCAATGAGGGGCAGAAAAACCAAAACAAGAGATGTTTTCAAAGTATTCTCACAGCATTAAGAAGTGGAATAACACGAATGTTTTAAGGCCATGGGACATACTGCAAATCCTCTGACACTTACTACCTGCACGACACTGGCCAAGTCAACCTCTCCAAGCTTCCATGTCCTCCTCTGTAATATGAAGTTATAACAATATTTGTCTTCCATGGTAGTATTAGGAGTTGATGCATATAAATAACTTACGCTAGTGCTTGGCACGTAGAAAGCATTACATAAGTGCTGGATAGTCACACGCATGGTGTAACATCAGAGATCTAAGTTCAATGCTTGTAGTAGGATAGACACAAGTAGAAGTTTTCCAGATCTTTGTTTTAAGGGGCTTTTTTTACCCTTTACTCAAGGAGGATGAGTGCCATAGCTCTTAAATTGAAAATAGACATATCTCCAAGGGGGGGGAAAAAAGAACTCTCAGTGAAACTTTACCCAGATAAGTGTCTTCTTTGCCATCTCTGCAAGCAAGAAAGTGATGGATATAGCTGACAATACTCTTTAGAGGGTAATTCTTGAGAAAAGGGGATAGCTTCTTGGGAATTGCTGATCTTCTCTTTGTGGGACTTTGTGGAAGTGTTCGTGGCTCAGTTGTGTCCAACTCTTTGCAACCCTATGGACTGTAGCCTGCCAGGCTCCTCTGTCCATGGAGTTCTCCAGGCAAGAATAGAGGAGTGGGCTGTCATTCTCTTCTCCAGGGCATCTTCCCAACCCAGGGATCAAATCCAGGTCTCCTGCATTGCAGGCAGATTCTTTACCATCCAAGCCACCAGGAAAGCTTTGAAAAAGAAAGTTAAGAGTTAAAGTGACTTTTATGTATTAAGGTTTTAAGTACACATTAAGGAATAGACTATCCATCCATTCACTGATTCAACAAATATTTATCAGGTGTCTACTATGTGCCTCTAAACTCTGAGCTAAGTAGAGAGGATATAGATGTAAATAAGACAGGCACAGACCCCAAAGTACAGACGTTACAGACTGATGGGAAATACAGATAGTAAACAAATGATTGAATGTGAATGGTCTAAAAGGAGAAAGACTGGGAGCCTGACACAGTAGGATACAAAACCTCATATGGACATCTACTTTCTAATTTTACATGAGATTTCTTTGCATGGAGAGATCTCTATGCAGAACAGTATCATAGTATCTGAAAAAGTGATAAAAGAGCTACAAATCATCATTATTGGTGGGGGCAGACTTCATATTTAGGAAAACCAACTGTGTCCATATTTGCCCACAAAAATAGCATGGGATTTGCAACACTAATTCAAGAATACACCAGAGCAAAACACTGCACCCTTGTGCTCCAGGTTTCATCTAGCTGAATTAGAATAGCATTTTCTGTGTCTGATGAAACTGCATGCCACCGCATTGTGGAATATTCTTGAAGTGTTCTCAGAATTGAAGTGAACTGGTAGGCTTGTGCAGGAGCTAACACTGCTCAAGTCAAACGCTCTTAAGGGTTGCCACAGGGTAACTGGAGATATGGTGGACCTGCCAGGAGATGTTTTTCTTTGCTAAGAAGTGGAGCATCTGTAGGTATAAGATACAGATGTATATACTATATAGAGTGACTCAAAACTTGTCAAATAACTTCCAAATAACTGAAGAGATATAAGAGGGAAATTAATTGCCTATGGTTCATCAGGCTAAAATAAATCATAGCTGCTTGAAACAAGTTAAATTATTGTCAGCATCTACTGTATATTAGATTGTGTTTTCTTTATTTAATGGGTTTCCATGGAAGGAATCAACCTGCAGTTAAAATCTTTGTGTCACAGAAAAAGCCCATGATGCTGACCTATTTTCATCAGTGTGTGTGAAACCCCTATTTTTAGTAACCCACCTTCTGCTCTTGCTGATTTTTCTCCCTTATTTTTCTACCTCAGTAGCTAATCATTTTCAGGTCAAAGCTATAAACATACAGTCAAGTTCAGATGAGATACATATAAGAAGATAGTGTTCAAGCATCTAAATTGTTGGGTTCAATGATCCAGATGATTCCCTAATACTCTGAATAGATAGATAGATATGTATATGTATATACAAAATCTCTAACAAACAGCTAAATGAAATAAAATGCTTGGTCTGATAATTGGTGTGCTATGTGGAAACAGGGAGAAAACTGACTCAAAGACAATGTATTTCAGAGACTTATTCTTACAGAAAAATTTTGCAGAACTGGGAAACCTGATAATTAGGCAAAACTATTAACCTGCTAATCCTGACAGCTAACCTGGGATATAGGGGTTACTTGACAGCTTTAATTTAATGAGGAGAAAAATGTAAGTTCATCACCTATTTTGGTTAATGCTTTGTTACATTTCCCCAGGTTTTAATTAGAAGCAAAAGAAGATATTTATTTTTATATAAAACTTATTATGTACTACATATTTGTATTATACACACATGCATATATATATATGTAGATATACATGCATAAACACACACATACACTTATCCCACAGAAAGCAAATTACTCATGTACCAACTAGACCCATGGAAAATGGCTCAAGAACATAATAAAATAAAAACTCCATTTAAACAAGAAACAAACTCCTTTTCCTCAGCTTTAAAAGTCACAATCTGAAAGATATTAGAGTCTAAAATCTCACAATTAAGGTGTGCTGACTGCTAGGGTAACTTGACATTTGCAGTAAAATATTAAACCTCTTTGAAAGTGTATTAATATTTTGATTGTATTGAATCGTCTCTAATGATTCTTGGCAGCGAGGTAGTTGCTGATGTGTGCCCTTCCCTGGAACCGAAACCTACCTACGTTTCTTCATCCACATGCATAAATTACATTTGGTAATGTTGTAGTAGAGATTAGTAGAGCTACACTTTGGTAAAACTAATTCTTAAGCAAAGATAAAGAGCCATTCCATTCACTTGGGAAAGATCCACAATGAAAGTAGCCATTCATGGGCCTGGAGCAGACATCAGCCAGCTCCTTCTCAGTGTGGCTGCAGGTGCCCACTCTGAAGGTGGAGTGTAAGTGAGACCTGGGATCTCCCGTTCGACAAACGCTTTTTCATGTGAAATACATGAACTCCATTTCCCCCTAGACTGAGTTGTTTCAGATCATTGTCTCTTCCGTAGTGCAGGAAGGGAAGCTAATCTATAAAACAATGAGGCTTCACTCTGGATGCCAAAATCTGCAATTATACTGTACAGAGGGGCTTCATGAATAATTCCTGGGGTATGATCTGACATTAATCTGGATAGTTAATACAGAGCTGGGGCAGTGCCAGCATCAAGCCGACTGATTTCTTTACAACGGGGCGCTTTCAAGGTGAGGGCCCAACTTTTTCTCTAAGTTAGAATCTCTCTCCCAGCTGAACACCAAGCTATCCCCTTTAGTCTTGCGTTTCCCCCTAAGCTGGACATCTAGGTACTGGCAGCCGGGTATCACCTTAGAAAGAAGGTACTTCAGTGAGGCAAGACAGTTCCAAGATTTTAGCTGTTGCTCACATACAGGTTAGTTTGTAAGAAAATCACCTGATGCACCATAGCTGTACACTGGCCACTGTTTCTGTCCAGAGACACCAGTGAGCTCTCAGAATAGTCTCAGACTCAAGGAAAGTAATCCCAGAAATACTCCTTTTTATTAATGAGGCAATTTTGATACTTCCTCTTGAAGTAACCCAGGATAATGACAAATAAGTGATGTTTCCTGAGTTACATTTTTTTGCTGATTCAAACACATATTTAATAATATATATAGTGGCTCAGACAGTAAAGAATCTGCCTACAGTGCAGGGACCCCAGGTTCAATCCCTGGGCTGGGAAGAGCCCCTGGAGAAGGGAATAGCTACCCATTCCAATATTCTTGCCTGGAAAATTCCATGGACAGAGAAGCCTGGCAGGCTGCAGTCCATGGGGTCACAAACAGTTGGATACAACTGAGAAAATAATGCTTTCACACTTTTCACTACTATCCCATGGTCAAAATTGTTGTAAATATTGTTAGAAATTCTTAAGAGTAGGGAAAAAATGACCACCAATCTCAATGGAAAAGATGTCAAGTTCTCTATCCTGGGGATCTTCCTATCAGGTTAGAGAAACAGGAGTAGAAACAGGTAATAATGTTTAGAGAAGGAGAAGTGAGTGGGAGAGTGGAAGAAGGTATCCTGCAGACTTTTTCACTTTTCAGGGTTTTTTTTAGGATTAATGGCACTTGGCCAATTTGAAGGATCGAATTTAAGGCTTTTAATACAGCTAAAATTAAAACCTGTTAAGAACACATACAGACCCAAATCTTAAGAAAATCCCTTCAAGAGTAAAATATGTATAAATCTGACTTTTTAAACAAATGTTTGGAGGATAGTTGCTTTACAATGTTATGTTAGTTTCTGCCGCGCAGCGAAGGGACTCAGCCGTACAAATGGTACAGATAATGACCACTCCGAGGCCACCACATCCGTCAACAACCATCACAACCAGAACAGTGAAGACCAGGCTAGTGTCAGCCTAGCTTGGGATGGTTCAGGTCCTCTTGCTCTTCTGTTTGCCCCCCTTGTCCACTGTCCATCTCCCACCTCTATAATGAAAATGTACCCACAACACCAAAGGTAGGGCCTGAACATGACTGATTCTCAGTGAGTATTTATTCAGTGGCTGAATGTTTCAGTGATTGCTGTTTGGAATGTTTAAGTAACTATACATAAAAATCCGAGGTTAGCCTGACTAAAGCAGAATACTCACCTGAGCGAGTTGCAGATAAATTCGATAGATGGGATGGGCAAAATGATGGCGGTTTTTAATGATCCAGATTAGAAATTTGGACAATTTTCTGTGGATAGTGGCGAACCACTGAAAGTTCACCAACCAGGGTACAACCACGACACCATTCTCGAAATCAGCATTTCCAACATCAATGTTACTTCTCATGACATCAGTGCCGAGCATTAGCACTTTGTATGTACATGCATTACATCATTCAACTGTCATAACAACTCTACGAAATGAATCCTATTATTATCTCCTTTTTACAAATGGACACACTAAAGCTTAAACATCTCCAGTGACCTGTTAAAGGTCACATAATTACTCACACTACACTATATATGCCTACACACCACATACACACACACACACACTGATTGAAATGGTTTTCCTAACAAAATTATGTAAGACATTAACAGGGAAAATTACTCATAATCTCAGCATGATACCACTCTTATAATTTCATCTTACTTTGGGCGTGGGAAGGGCTGCTATCATCATTGTATATAATTGTTACTACAGCTGTTAGAGAGCTTCATGCTATTTTTTATTTAAAGTTACCCTGTAAAACTTTTCTCTGTTGTTGCATAATATTTACTATTGTAATTTGTAATTACTCTTGTTTAGTTCCTTTTTTCCTCTTAAGCTGTTGTGGGCATTTTGTTATTATAAATAATGCCTCAGTAAACATGTTTCTCCACATATCAGGTTTTGCTTTCTAATTATTTCTTTTGAATTAAGTCCAACAAGTGATTATACTGTGTTAAGGAGTATGAATATTTTGTAGGTCCTGAATTGTATTGCCAAATGCTTTTCCAAGTAGGTTGTACTAACTTCTATTAATGCCAACAATTATTATTTGCCAGTTTTACTAAAAATCTTATAATTACCTGCTATTAGATGATTTAATTTTTACTTAGTAAAGCTGCTGCTGCTGCTGCTAAGTAGCTTCAGTCGTGTCCAATTCTGTGCGACCCCATAGATGCCAGCCCACCAGGCTCCCCCGTCCCTGGGATTCTCCAGGCAAGAACACTGTGGTGGGTTGCCATTTCCTTCTCCAATGCATGAAAGTGAAACGTGAAAGTGAAGTCGCTCGGTCATGGCTGACTCTTAGTGACCCCATGGACTGCAGCTCACCAGGCTCCTCCATCCATGGGGTTTTCAGGCAAAAGTACTGGAGTAGGGTGCCATTGCCTTCTCCAAATGGTACTTTTCTTTTGCATTTTTGTTACTAGCTAATTTAAACATTTTTAAAACAAATTATATGTATCTCTTCATACTAAATTGTCAGAGGAAGGCTTTGGGCCATATCCTTATTAGAATCTTAACTTATTACTCTTACAAAGATGGGTGGGATCTTTAAATAGTATAAATAATTGTGCTACAGTTGTCATTTTTAATATGAATGTATTTTATAACAGGCTGATTTATTTTTAGTTTCTATATTTTCACTGGAGAGGCATTTTGCAATTTCTTCACTATTATTTTGTATTCTTCAGTTGCTTTAACCTTTAGAAAGTTCTCACCCTTCCAAATATCTGAGATGCATTTTTATTTTGGGTCAATTTTCATTAATTTGATTTTTCAGCTTAATCTCTTTCCCTTATGGAGATTATTTTTGCTCTACAGGAAGGAAGGAATAAAGCGATTTTTCTCACTCTCAATATATATGAAATAACTCTTCATTTCCTTCTTTCTTGTGACACTTTATTACACACTACATTTTTCTATTTAATTTATGGGATTCTATTCTATTCCACTGAGCCATTTTATTTGTCAGATTTCTACTCTCCTTTTTTACTACTGTTGTTTTATAATGTGGCTTTATGTTTGATAGGACTGGCTTTTTCTTAAACAACATTTTTGGCAGTCACACCTGTAAACTTTATTTTTTGATAATCTTTTTATTTTTTCCAACTAAAATTGTAAATTCTTTGTTTTCTTTTCCTGACATAACCTGAAATTTCAGATGAGATTGCTTTAGCCTATATGTAACTTTAAAAGGGAGGGGGCTGGGAGATGTGCAGTTTTCACATTCCCAAGTCACTTCAGTAGCGTTCAACTCATTGTGACCACGTGAGCTGTAGTCCGCCAGGCTCCTCTGTCCACGGGATTCTCCAGGCAAGAATACTAGAGTGGGTTGCCAATTCCTTCTCCAGGAGATCTTCCGGGGATAGAACCCGCATCTCTTATGTCTCCTGCACTGGCGTGCAGGTTCTTTACCACTAGGGCCACCTGGGAAAACATGTGTGATTTTAGGACAAATTAATACTATTGTATGTCTCATCTGTTCTAACCTTTCTAGATCATTTAACTTTTTGTATTTCCCAATAAAGATTTCTTTAGGTAAGTCATTCATACTTCTTATTATTACTGTTTCTTAAATTTTCATTTGCCTTTTTTTTTCCCCTGGCTGCTCAATGCAGCATGGGGGACTGGGGGATCTTAGTTCCCTGACCAGCCATCAAGCCTGTGTCCCCTGCCGTGGAAGTACCAGGGAATTTCCGTATTATATGTTCAGCTTATGTGACATATGTTTATCTTCTAAATTAATCTAGTCTTTTCATTCTGATTTTTATGATTTCCAGTGATAAGCCAGTGCTCTGCTTTCTTTTTTTTTTTTTTTCAGTTGCTTTCTTTTCCTTCTTTTTTTCTCTCTCTCCTTAGCTCCTTCCTTCCTTGTTTCTCCTTCTTCCCATATCAGGCTGTGCCTGTTTAATAACTCTGCATCTTCTGTTATCTCTTTGAATATAAATTTCAGCCATTCTCATGAATATTTTGGTTCTTTTGATGAACATCCATTTCAGATGTAGTCTTCTTTCACATTTCAAATGTTTTCAAAGCTACTTTTAAATCTGTTTGCTAATGTGTTCTTAAATTTCACCCACTAAACTTCACCGACTGGATGGATATGAGTTTGGGTGAACTCCAGGAGTTGGCGATGGACAGGGAGGCCTGGTGTGCTGTGATTCATGGGGTCACAAAGAGTCGGACACGACTGAGTGACTGAACTGAACTGAAACTTTGCTGAAACTTCTGAAAATGGCCTATATTTCAGATAAGGTTAAAGATTCAGTGATGGAACTTAAAAGAGAACGTTCCTGTTATCTTATTCTACCATCTTTCCAAACGTGTTTGTGTAAAGGAGAAATGTTTAAAGTGCTGGCTAGGAGTCAAACTGGGCTTCCCTGGTGGCTCAGATGGTAAAGAATCTGCTGCAACGAGGAAGACCTAGGTTCGGTCCCTGGGTTGGGAAGATCCCCTGGAAAAGGGAATGGCAATCCTCTCCAGTACTGTTGCCTGGAGAATGCTAAGGACAGAGGAGCCTGGTGGGCTACAGTCCCTGAGATTACAAAACGTTGAACACTACTGAGTGACTAATACTTTCACTTTCTTTCAGGAGTTAAAGTATAGGACGGATAAGGAGGAGTGACAGGCAGCCACAGAACAGTTAGGTAGCTTTGCAATGAACTGTGTCTGTAGCCATATGACCTAGATTAGATTAACAGTGGAATAGACCAGAAAAAAAAAGTTGGCCATGAGATACATTCTAACTGACTTCATTCAAATCAGATGTGCGGCAGCATGCACGGAATAAACGGATCATCCTGTCATGCAACCCATTTGATACTGAGCAAATTCAAAATGCTGACTCACAGCTATCACTTTTCTTGGGCAGGAATGACAATCAAGAATTGGTTTTGAGCACAAGTAAGGAGAACGCATTTTGCCCGAAGAACCTCTCTCAGCCTTTTTATCAGCTCTCTCTGGGCAAGTACCCTGTCACCCAGGCAACACAATGCAATATGACAATCTACTTAGGGCTTGAGCTGCAGGAGAGCGAGGCAACCAGGGTTGCAAGCCCACCATTCACCCCTCTTCCCTACTTGATTGTTAAAAGTAAAGTATAATAATAGAGTTAATTCTTCCTTTCCCATTGCCCCAACATCACTGACATCATTATTGGAGGAAGTGCGTCTCTTGACACGTGTTTTGGAAAGATCTTGCAAAGAGGAGTTAAAGGCCTGCTTGCTCTGAAGAGTGACGAAAATGTAAATTTCAGTCATCTCACTAGCAAAGCAGACTTATTTCACCAAGACCAGATTAATTTAGCAGCTACATTTCCATTCCTGCATGCTTTTAAGTAAAAACAGACCCACAAAGCAGTCAAAAAGGCAGGAGGGATTCTCCAAATACATACAGCATGCAGAGGCCTTGGCCAGCAAAAAAAAAAAAAAATCCCCAACAGAGACCCTAAAAGGTATGTGATGACACATTGCAGAAAAGAAGGCTTTCCATGTTGCCATTATTTATACAAGCATGGTGTAGGAATGCTTAACTGCAATACATCAGGTCTGTTTGGGGGTAACTAGAAGGAAAAGGTCCCAAGATGTTCTACTTCAGATGGAATTGAGAATTATGTTTATACCACTCTTGCCTGACTCTACCAATTTGACAAGTGACCATAAATTCCAACGCTGTGATCTCTAATTGTTGCTCAGCAACTGACTTGTGCTACAGCCCTATAAAAGCCACATAATCCTCTCACTCCCTCAATTTCTTAAAAGCTCTGCTTTAAAATCACATCAGTGTCTTACCCTGTAAATATTTTTGAGGATCTTTATTGGGCCAGAGAAGCTGAGAGAGGCAAATATGAAGGACTGGGTGCCTGTCTTCAGGGAATTGACAGACTAGATGCCAGACTGACACCATGAATCCACAAGGCAGGAACAGGCCAGTGGGAGTTGTGGAAAGCAGAGTCAATAAGGAAGAGTGGATCTGGACAGGGGACATGAAGAAGAGCAGCCACATGAGACACTGACGTTCGTGTCCCTGGGAAATGCAGGGGTCTTCCTCTCCAGTCCTGCAATCCATTGCCCGTTTGTCTACTAACATTGATCACACTGCATTATAATCACTGGCTTTAAAGCCATCTCTGCAACTCATTATGGGCTTTTCAAAGTTGAGCACGGTGTCTTATTCATTTTCCCCCACAGCGTCTAGCATGTAGTATATGCTCCAACATGGTTTGCAATAAATAAATGAATGAACAATCTTTCATCATCATACTGGGAGTAAATCTGCCATGTCCATTATCATAGGAGAGATTGGTTTCCCTCTTGCTCAAGGACACAAGTGGTAACTAAGAGGACAATGCCCTCCAAAGAAGGTCTTGAAAGATGTGTGTATTGCGTGTGTGTAAGGGGAGCTTCTGGTCCATCTATCCTCAGAAAAGAGTCAAAGGTTAAAGTTAGAAGCTATCAGTAAGGCATCAGGATTGGAGGGACAGTCATACATATACATGTACCCATTTTCCCCCAAATCCTCTCTCACTGAGCAGAGTTCTGTGTGTTATATAGTAGATCTTTGCTGGTTATCCATTTTAAACATAGCAGTGTACACATGTACATCCCAAACTCCCTAACTCTATTCTACTTTTCTTAAGGAAACAAATGGCTTCCTAAACCCTGGCCACCTCAGCAGACTTTTGGTTATATCTTATAAAAGACTTTCAAATTTCTCTGTGCTGTGCTTAGTCACTTAGTCATGTCCAACTCTTTGCGACCGTATGGACTGTAGCCTGCCAGGCTTCTTTGTCCAAGGGATTCTCCAAGGGAGATTCCCAACCCAGGGATAGAATCCAGATTTCCGACATTGCAGGCAAATTCTTTACCATCTGAACCACTAGTGGGAGACAATTAGGAAAAAGAAAGTGGAAGCGGCTTTGGGGTGGTCAAAAAACAGTTGAGAGGAGCCCATACCCCAGCCAGCCTTCTGGAAGGAATAGCCTCAGGAAGCATAGACAAGAACCCAGTCTCTGAAATCTGACAAGCCTTGGTTCAAATGCCAGCGCTACCCCCTCACTACATCAATGTCCTTGAGCAAGGCATTTAACCTTTCTGAACAGCCTTTTTTCATCTGAAGGATGAAAATAATAATGGTGACCTCAGAATGGGAGGGGAGGTAAATATCAGAGATAACATACATTAGGCACTTGGTAGAATCTGTGGCAATAGATACAAAATGAAGAGTTGTTATTATTATTTGGAGATGCCAGCTAATAAAACATGAGAGTTTTTTTCTATTTGAATAAAATATGCCTTCTGTTAGGTACATATATTCAAAAATTAAGTTCTGGAATGTATACATTTTAACTCTATAAAGCATTTGCAATTCAATAGAACCATTACAGAGCAATTAAGAGCAGTTTTGGGCTTTCTGGATTAATCATAATCTTTTATATACACTGTTCAGTTGCTCAGTTGTGTTGACTCATTGCACCCCTATGGACTGCAGCACACCAGGCTTCCCTGTCCTTCACTATCTCCCAGAAATTGCTCAGACTCATGTCCATTGAGTTGATGACACCATCCAACCATCTCATCCTCTGTCATCCTCTTCTCCTCCTGCACTCAGTCTTTCTCATCATTAGGGTCTTTTTCAATGAGTCTGCTTTTCGCACCAGGTGGCCAAACTATGGGAGCTTCAGCTTCAGCATCAGTCCTTCCAATGTATATTCGGGGTTTATTTCCTTTGGGATTGACTGGTTTGATCTCCTTGCTATCCAACACTCATGTCTTTAGCCATATCAAAAAGTACTAGTTAAAGACTCTTCTGCAGACATACAGATCAGGGGCAGTACTCTGACATTTCTAAGCTGTTATTTCTTTCTCAAAAATAAATGGAAAGGATTTTTTGATTCGAGAAATGTTTAGTTCTTACATGAGGTAAGTGTGATCTTGAAAACCCTTCATTCTTAAACATATTTTATATTACCTTTCCCACTGGAAGAAAACTGTAGTACTCAAGATAATCAAATGGTTTCAAGGGCCAAATAACAGGACGGATGGACTCACTGCGATGATCATTTATAAGACAGTCCTTGAAGACTATCAGCATTTACTGCATCTGACAATTGAAGCTCAAGGAACTCTTCATGAGGATGAAAGAGAATCATATATGTTATTATAATATTTGGATATTAAAAACCTAAATATAGGCTAGGGAAATTAGGATAAACTATTACACACACACACACACACAGATGTTTAAAATTTACCAGTAATGAATTCACATGCCAGAACTTGAGAAAATGAAAGCAGAAACAGCATTAGAATTCTTTTTTATTTGTAAAACTATCTTCTACAAAAGCCAATTTAATACCTATGATGCAAATAGCAATGACTCGTCCAAGGAAATATTGAAATCCATTAGGATTGCACGTGCGTAATCTGATTCAACAAGTCAGTATATTTTTCTCAAAAACATAATATCTTTCCTGCATTGTGTGGATGAAGGTTAGATTACATTTCTTGCCTGTGCAATAATTCCCACATCATAAATTCTGATGAAATTATATCAATACATAAAGCAAATGGATGCCTGACCTACCATCGTTTTCTAGTTCTCAGAGAGAGAGGCTGACATACAAGGCAAATCCCCAGCTGCTTGGAGCGATGCTATTACCGCCTGCCTTTGCCTGGGAACTGTTATTAACTATCTTGACCAGGAGCGGCTGCTAGAGTTTGTGGTTTCTGCTCTGAATATTAAACTTGGGCATACAAGAGTCCTTATTGTGGGGAGCACTTGGAAATGGTAATACAAAATTGCTTTATATTTGCGGGATTTGATTGCTTTAGATGATACAGCCCTGGCTGGTGGGCCTCTCTTGCTGCTTGTATTTCCAGATTATAAATCATTCTTTTGACAGGGTATCTGCCACAACCGGGTGTCAGTTTCCGTGGTATCATTTTTTATATTACAACTGGCAACTGCTCTTCTGGGCTGCTCATATAAGTGACACATTTTGCATAATTTATGAGAATGGAGTCAAAATCAAAGCTAATAAAAGCCTCCCCAACTTTTCTTGTATACGTCAAGGCGTCTCTGGCTTTGAGTTCTAAAAGGACTGGGTCATGAATCGAGGATGTTAGATTTCTGTCGGGTAGTTGAGAGCCAACGTGCTTACCAATTACCGAAATTCAGTATCAGGAAAGTCCATGTGAAGCAAAGCTTAATTCACAATTAGCCAACTGGTTGCCGATAGTCAACCCTCAAAAGCAAAATAATATTGCCTTAAAATTTATGCAAAGAGACAAAAGCACTGCGTGTCAGCTCATACAGAAAGGCTAGCTGGAAGAGAGTGCCTCGTTTTCCTCTCCTGAAAATAAGGACCTTGCCAGAGATCATCTGCAGGCTTCCTTCTGCTTCTGATGTTTTGCTGAGGCTACAAAATTCACTGAAGGAATTAAGTACAGTGAATTCAGATGACGGCAATGATTCTATGCCACTTCCTTACCGCAAACAAGTTAGTTCAGATCCAGGATTTAAGAACCTGAAGGACACATTCATTCCTGGAACACTTATACCAGCTCTATAATACAGCCCCTTCCTAAAGTTGTATGTTTTAACTCCCACAACACAGCTGAGTTCTGGTTGTGCCTGAGATGCCTTGGTTTTTCTCTTTGGGAATTTAGGGGGATATTAATTTGGAGGAGTGATTCTCAGCAAGCATAATGAGATCCAAGTCATAGTGTGAGATGCCTTCCAAATTAGGCTGTTATGAACTTATGAATGACGGGATCAATAATTTAAAAGACTGTTTTGAAAGAACCTCAGCCCAGATATAAAAAGCTCTCAATCACTGCTGCACCCTGCCAATACCCCCTCCCAGGCCTGGCTTACTTGGTTGTTCTTATTAGATCAAGGCTTCTTTGACATCCCATTAGTCATAATACAAAGCAGGAACTGTGAGTGGCCCAAGGCTCAACGTTAGCTGGGAGTGGTTTTCCAAATTAACCAAGTTCAGCATTTCCTGACCA